>WNGS01007182.1:8082073-8095174 GCA_020271785.1 Procambarus virginalis
CCTCCACAACAACCCCCCCCCCCTCTACCACCATTCCAGCCTCCACAACCCCCCCCCCCTCTACCACCATTCCAGCCTCCACAACCCCCCCCTACCACCATTCCAGCCTCCACAACAACCCCCCCTCCACCACCATTCCAAGCCTCCACAACCCCCCCTCCACCACCATTCCAGCCTCCACAACCCCCCCCCTCTACCACCATTCCAGCCTCCACAACCCCCCCTCCACCACCATTCCAGCCTCCACAACCCCCCCCCTCTACCACCATTCCAGCCTCCACAACCCCCCTCACCACCATTCCAGCCTCCACAACAACCCCCCCTCTACCACCATTCCAGCCTCCACAACAACCCCCCCCCCCTCTACCACCATTCCAGCCTCCACAACAACCCCCCCCCCCTCCACCACCATTCCAGCCTCCACAACAACCCCCCCCTCCCTCCACCATTCCAGCCTCCACAACAACCCCCCCCCCCTCCACCACCATTCCAGCCTCACAACAACCCCCCCCCCTCCACCACCATTCCAACCTCCACAACAACAACCCCCCCTCCCTCCACCACCATTCCAACCTCCACAACAACCCCCCCCCATCCACCCACCATTCCAGCCTCCACAACAACCCCCCCCTCCACCACCATTCCAGCCTCCCAACAACAACCCCCCCTCCCTCCACCACCATTCCAGCCTCACAACAACCCCACCCCCTCCACCACCATTCCAGCCTCCACAACAACAACAAGCACCATCAAATGTGCGGGATATTTACAAAGAGCTACATACCACTAACGATGCCAATACGAGAACAAAAGCGCACAAGGCGAACGATATCAAAGGTATCTGGGTCACCAAGGAGTCTACCAAGGGACCGTCAGGAAAACTCGGGCAGCAAACCACTCAGGTCCTGGCAGTCCAGACATTCAACAAGGGTAGCACGACTGTAAGAGGGACAATGCAGTTTGAACAATTATGAGAAGGGTGGTGCTCTATTAAGTGCCGTCGAGTTTAAACGTGTATAGCCAATGCGTGACCTCGCCAGAGCCGTTTCCCCCCATCGGTTACAGTGGTAGGAGCGATACGTGCCATTGGGGACTACGCCATCCATCAGCGCACGCAGTTTGGTACCGTTTGTTTGTTACCAACAGAAGACCAATGACCATGCCAACTGACAGGGGTTAAGGAATGAATAACCGGGTAGATGCCAGAATAAGAAACACCTTTACAGGGAGATGGGACAAGTGCAGACAGCATCCTTGCGGCAGCTCCGCAGCTTCATTTAGGAGACACGCCAATATGGCTGGAACCCAGCAAAACGTCACTGTCTTAAATCTGCTTGAAATAAGAAACAGCCAATGTTGAATCTCGACAACCAACGGATGGACTGGCTAATATAACGGACTCCAGAGCCATGAGGGCACTGCGAGAGTCAACATACAACAACAGGAGGAGGATATGCAGCGAGAAAGCAGTTGAAAGGAGCATAAAATAGCATAAAGTTCTGCCGTGAAGATGCTACAATCTGGAGGCAGGCAACACACAGGTGTGGTCAGGAAAAACAGTCGCCTACACCGTCTGCAGACTTACACCCATATGTGAAGACGGAAAGAGCAGGAGTGTGAAGTGTTCAAGGAAAAGGTGTTTCAGAACTGTAAGAGGGTTAAAAGCTTTAGTCACATGGGTCAAGGATTACAAAACTTAGGAAGGGAGACCCTCCACAGGGGCAAGGATGGAACACACGAGGAGAAATATTGGTAACACGAACCGAAAGAGAACCTTGCAAGCGAGACAACCTCACAGAAAGGGGAAGGTGGTGAAGGGAGACAGGGACCACAGGAGGGGTAATGGTCAAAGTACGACATAAGCGAGAGTGAGGGGGTTGAAGGGACCGTGCAAGGTAGCAAAGATGGTATCGATCATGGCAATCCTGTAGAGACAGGGTGCCAGTTTCACCATACAGGCCTAGGGTAGACGTCGAATGAAGGGCACCAGAGTTGAGGCACAACCCAGTATGGTGAACATCAAGATGGCAAAGAGTAGGAGAGGCAGATGAGAAAACAGAACCATAATTGAGTTTAGACAGCACAGGAGGTAAAGAGGAACGTGTGCCTATTAGTTCCCCAGGAAGTATGGGACAAGACCACAAGTAAGTTAAGGGCCTTAGAGCATTCAACTCTGAGGTAAGAGATTTGGGCCGACCAGGACAAACTAGTGTCAAAGATTGACCCCACAAGCTTAGCAGAATCTTTGTACGTGGCATCAATCGCACGTTAAAGCCGCCGTTGGAGGAAAGACGAGTCATCACCTCGACTCCAAAGGGTAAGATCGTTAACACAAGAGAGCTGAGAAAATGCCAGAGAAGGGAGGAAAGAAGACCATTGAGGGCAACCAGGAAAAGTGTGCTCAGAACACTACCTAGGGGTACACCTTCATATTGCTGAAAAGTACCAACCCGCACTCGAAAGGAACAATTAGAGAGGAAGCTTTGTGGGGAGAGATATCATGAAAGCCAAAAGAACGGAATTGGGACAGAATATGGTATCGCTAGGTGGGGTCATATGCCTTTTCTAGAGAGGACGGCTCGAGGGAGAGGCAGTTCAGAGAAGTTGAAAGGAGTAGCAAGTAGGGTGAAGAGGTTCCAGTCAGCCTCGGAAAACTGCCACCTAGGGATGGAGAGAAGAGGGTGAAAAGAGAAGGTGACAAGGATGGGAAAATCGTCAGTTAAGGAGGTTGTCAAGAACCCATCACGTGAAAATTGAGATCGGGCTCAGTAACGAAGACAAAGTTTGACAATAAAAGCGTCCCCCCTCGCTCGACAACGTCGGGCACCACAGTTCTCTGGGCGAGTGTGTGTTCCTCCCCAAACACCCGACGTCAGAACACAGGAAGACATCGCAAAGCATATTAATAAAGAATGGCAAAAAGTCGACAGGAGGGGAACAATCAGAAAGGAGATGTGGGGAGGAAAGATGAAACACGAGGAAAACAGCAGCCAGCAAAATGTGTGAAGACAGCAGCAGCAGGAACATAATGCTTTAAAAGAACAGAGGACTGTCCCATAGAGCATCTCACTCCAGCACCACCCACCAACCCCCCCCCCCCCGGGGCTTGGTAAGCGGCTACCTGTCCTCTTACAAATTACCTTTGAATTTGGTCGTTTACCTGTGTGGCCGAAATGAACATAATTTGAAAATTAAAAAAAATCGAAATAAATTTTAAATTTCTTTTCTCAAAAACAGTAAGTTAAGGGCCCTCTGGTAAGGTGGGCAGGCAATTCTCCTAAGCTTTCAAAACGTCATGAAAAACGTTAATTCAAAGTTTCCTCTCCTAACCTAACCGAGTAAGCCGGACGACTCAAACAGAAAACGGGACAGTACATCACTTTCGTGAGCCGATTTCATTTTAAATTACGTCCATTTTTGGCCATAGGGCGCATACCAGCGAAAAGCAACGTTTTTTTAAGAGGACCGGTTGGCTCACGACGGCAACGGCTGGAAACAGGGGGGGGGGGGGTCACTAATAAGCAATTACTAAATTGCTCAACACCAATTACAGTGGTATATGGCGACAGTCAAGTGCCGCCTTGCAGCGCTTCAAAAGCCCTCTCCTTGAGAATGGTGCCTTGCAGCACTTCAAATGTCATCATTTTCATTGAAATTCTTCAAAAGACCACTATTATGTGATTACCTGAATTTACTAAAATCTTTGACAAATTAATTGATAATTTGAATTAATTATAATTTACCTGGGAGTAATCCTAGGTGAGAACAGTTGGAGGTGCGGTAATTATACCGACCCAGAGTATGGCGACCTGGCTGCCGTCCGCCCGGGTCATCATGCCTTCACTCAACTGTAGAGTGACAGCTGGCGCGCCCCCACCCGACACCTCAACACGGCTCCTTCACACACTACTTTATCCCTCTGTGTTGTGCATGTTGTCTTGGTGCTTGTCTCAAACTTTATCCTCTTAGTTCTCTGCTCACGCATGCCATACAATAACCGAAATTCACGTTGTAATGAATTCTCACTAGGCTTCCCTTGAGCGTCAAGTTGGTGTTGAGTGAAGTTGACCTATGTTCTGCTTGTCAGCTCTTGCTAATACTAACACTTCACTCCGGCATCTCACTCACTAAAACTAAATTTTCACACTCGTTCATTCTCCACAGATAACCGATGCTTGTTGACACTGGTTTCATTCACTGGTGTCCACACGTTAGTTTCTCACTATTACTATGTTGGCCCACGGTGTACACGCCTATAATTATTATATCTGCGGCAGGACCCCATCATGGACTCCTGCCCTGGAATGACTAGGCTAAGCGAGGACTCCTAAACTCAACCTGTCGTCCCAGGGCTCCAGCACAAGCCTCTTTCACGGTCTAACACCCCAGTTCAGGTCTCCTTCATGGTCTACTCTTGCTTTCAACGACTTGTACACTCCCTACAATATAGCTACCGACCGTAGCCACGGGTTACACCACTCAGGTGGAGGCCTGCGCCTCCCAACAGTGACAGACGACGACTGATAAACTCGCGCCAAAACCTACACCGGCGGCGGCCATGTTGCTAGGCGACAGCCAGTCACATGCCTTCTCTCGTGACGTCATTTTGCCCGCGAGTGCTAAACACGGATTTGATTGGTCCACTTCACCTAATAAAACAATTATTATTAAATTGTATTATTTAATTTGTATTATTAAATTATTAAGTTATTAATTTAATGATAATATTTTAACAATAATTATTATAATTTCGTGGCAGGACGTTGCCTTTTCTTCTACCTGGAGTGAAATAGATTTATTTAAGAGGGAACATACCCAGACCCGGACTTTAGGATACGCCTTTACCTCGGCCCCCTGGCCACTAAGCAACGACAAATAATCAACTCTACAGTGAAATAACGAAATAATGAGCGCAGGAAGTGTAACTGTATATAAGTGATAACGAACGAGTCACATGAACTGCAGCAAAATAGGGCTGCATGCAGCATGGTGCCTTGAATCATGGGAAAGAGCAGTTTTTAGTTTAGTTCATTTATTATGCACCCCATACCCATCCCGTGGGCGGTAGTGGAAAGGGCTACAGAGGCACATAATGGGCTTAGGGACTGAACCCCACAATTCATTTAGCTAAGCAAGTTACAATCTTGATGAGCTAGTTACAAAATTCAATAAAAGTCGTCTCATCAACAACATGTCGTTTCACACACACCACAACCTTCTCCCCTTCGTCAACCACCATCCGCCAGATTAAACCCCCCTACCAACCCCCCCCCATCTCCCATCCACCCTGGCTAGGCTACCATACTAAACGACCAATGCGACGGAAGCCACCTACACCTAGCCTAGTGCCACATCACCCATCATCCAAGCCTGTCTTAGTCCCAGAAAGTCCACATGAGCTGGCCAGAGCTGCCAACCCTCAGAAGAGGTCCATTACAGCACGGTGCAAAGGACGGTCTTCACAACCTTGGCATCACAATTCCCTGTCTTATAAAGGCTGTGATAGATGTGTTTCTGCGGCAAGTGTGCGTGTGTGTGTACTCACGTAATTGCACTCGCCTAGTTGTGCTTGAGGGGGTTGAGCTCTGGCTCTTTGGTCCCGCCTCTCAACTGTCAATCAACAGGTGTACAGGTTCCTGAGCCTATTGGGCTCTATCATATCTACACTTGAAACTGTGTATGGAGTCAGCCTCCACCACATCACTGCCTAGTGCATTGTGTGTGTGTGTGTGTGTGTGTGTGTGTGTGTGTGTGTGTGTGTGTGTGTGTGTGTGTGTGTGTGTGTGTCACACACACACACAATTTCTGACAGAAAATGAGGGCAGTAATCAGAGGAAATATATCAGTATACAAATGTTACGGGTGGAGTTCCACAGGAGTTCCCTTGTAGAGCACCGCCCCCCCCCCCCTTCCATCCAGAATACATAGTACAGTACTCGCGGCGACTATTGGAGAAACGTTCGAATATGGATTATTGTACCCCAAAAGTTCAAATTTCGTAATATTGGAACACCACTAAGCCGATGCTACAGCCTGCAACATTAACTATACAACTTTACGTGCCCTAGGCCTAATTAAGCCATGTTAGGCTTAATATTCACCATTGTAGGCCTACTTTACGACATTATATATATATATATATATATATATATATATATATATATATATATATATATATATATATATATATATATAAGTATATTTTGGTAGCAGTCTTTCTTGTGAATATACGTTGTTGAATATGACCAAAAAGCTAAGATTAATAATTCTAACACGAATCTTCTCAATTTTTTATGTTTTTCTTCACTGTCGGTGGTAATAAAAATAACAATTCTCCGAAATTCATTTTTAATTGTCTGACACCTAAACGCGTTTCGTAACTCTTATTACATTTTCAAAGACTTTCGCGTTCAGGCGTCAGACAATTAACAAATGAATTTCGGAGAATTGTTATTTTACTACCACCGACAGCGAAGAAAAACATAAAAAATATTGAGAAGATTCGTGTTTAGAATTATTAATCTTAGCTTTTTGGTCATATTCAACAACGTATATTCACAAGAAAGACTGCTACCAAAATATACTACTATATATATATATAATATATATATATTATATATATATATATATATATAATATATAATATATATATTATTAGTATATTTGGTAGCAGTCTTTCTTGTGAATATACGTTGTTGAATATGACCAAAAAGCTAAGATTAATAATTCTAACACGAATCTTCTCAATATTTTTTTATTCTCAATATATATATATATATATAGATCTATATATATATATATATATATATATATATATATATATATATGCTATAGCAGACCTGGGAAGTTCAGGTTGGTTGTTGCCTTCTTGCCCGCACATCTACAAAATTAATAGTATAAAACATTACTTTTCCTTAAATATATCTTCTTATCAGTGCAATTTGCGCCCCCGAGCCTGTCTCCCTTCATCCGTCCATACTCTCACCTTCTCTTCCATCTCCCCCTTCCATTTATGCTCCTTAATCTCTTCCTCCCTCCGCAACACAGCCTTGTAATCTGCACGATGTTGACTCTGCAACACCACGCTCCCTCCTCCCTCTCTGAAGCCTCTTACTCCAGAATACAATCGGCCGCTTCTTTGTCTGTGACGCATGGGGGCCTTCCCCCCCCTAACCACCCTGGACCAGATTCACGAAGCAGTTACGCAAGCACTTACGAACCTGTCCATCTTTTCTCAATCATTGGCGGCTTTGTTTACAATTATTAAACAGTTAATGAGCTCGGAAGCACCAGGAGGCTGTTTATAACAATAACAACAGTTGATTGGCAAGTTTTACTGCTTGTAAACTGTTTAATAAATGTAACCAAAGCCGTCACAGATTGAGGAAAGATGTACACGTTAGTACTTGCGTAACTGCTTCGTGAATCTGCTCCTGGCTACAACCCATTCTCCTGTTTAGACAGTAGTTTAAGTAACTATGTCACCATAGTACAGAGATGGCCGCTCTAAACAATTAAATAGTAGAATTGTCTACTATTCACTTTATAGTTGGAAAATAAACTAAAAACCCTTAAATATCCTCGACCTAGTATAGTACACATATGTACTAAGCACACATATGTACTATATTAGGCCTAATTCACGATATCTGAAGCCTATGAAGATTAGTTTAGCTTGTCTTGCAACATAAGTAGAAAATAGTTTTCGCTTTGCCGATCTCAATAGTTCACATTCTACTTTCTAATTTGTAATAATTTCCCTTGTAAATTGGTGTAAATATAATCTCTAAAATTGTAAATCATTTATGGAAAAAAGGGCAACAGTTAGGGGTTTAGAGTTCATGTGATATGTGAAACACTTATTTACTGAAAATTATACTACTGTGTATATATATTTAATATATAATATATATATATATATTCTATATATATATATATATATATTATATATTATATATATACATATATATATATATATATATATATTATATATATAGTTATATATATTATATATATAGTATTTATATATATATTATATATATTATATATATATTATATATTATTTATATATATATTATATATATAATATATATATATATATATTATATATATATTATACATATATATTATATGTTATTAAATATGACCGAAAAAGTAAGATTAATAATTCTAACACGAATTTTCTCAATATTCTTATGTTTCTTTTCACTGTCGATGGTAATTGAAAAATCAATTCTCCAAAATTCATTTTTATTTTTAGGGTGACGCGACACTTCAACGCGTTTCGTAATAACTTATTACATTTTCAAAGACTTTAGTTTACACACACACAACTATAACCTGCAAACACTAAACAGAGTTCTACTATGCTATCATTTAAACAGCTTTTATCTTATATACTCGCATTGGGTGAGGTGATATGTTACAACAGTTTTGGATGAGGTGAACAAAACTTTCAACACAAGACAGAACACGGTGTATTGGGTATAAATTGGATAAATTAAAGGTAAGAATGGAAGTAACTGCAGAGGGCCTATGGCCCATATTTCTTGATGCTTCTATATTGGTTCGGAGTCTGGAAGTGGGTAGAATATAGTTGTGCATTAATTGGCTGTTGATTGCTGGTGTTGACTTCTTAATGTGTAGTGCCTCGCAGATGTCAAGCCGCCTGCTATCGCTGTATCTATCGATGATTTCTGTGTTGTTTGCTAAGACCTCTCTGGTGATGGTCTGGTTGTGGGAAGAGATTATATGTTCCTTAATGCAGCCCTGTTGCTTATGCATCGTTAATCACCTGGAAAGATTTTGTTGTCTTGCCTATATACTGAGTTCTTTGAGGCTTACAGTCCCCAAGTGGGCATTTGAAGGCATAGACGACGCTGGTCTCAAAGCGTTCTGCTTTGTGTCTGGAGAGTTTCTCATGAGTAGGCTGGCCGTTTTTTTGGTTTTATAGTAAATCGTCAATTGTATCTTCTTATTTTTGTCTGTAGGGATAACATTTCTTTTAACTATCTTTCAGGACTCATTCCTCCGTTTTATGAGCTGTGGAGAAGAAGTTCCTGTAAAATAGTCTAATAGGGGGTATAGGTGTTGTGTTAGTTGTCTCTTCAGAGGTTGCATGGCGTTTCACTTTCCTTCTTATGATGTCTTCAACGAAACCATTGGAGAAGCCGTTGTTGACAAGGGCCTGCCTTACCCTACAGAGTTCTTCATCGACTTGCTTCCATCCTGAGCTGTGGCTGATTATAGCTGTGATTATAGCTCAGCTGTGGCTGAGCATAGAACATTATAGTTCTATGTATAGTTAGGTGCGGGTTACGTGAGGTGTTTAGGTTCTGTTGCCGATTATTTATATTGGAAGTTCGTGGCTGAAGCATTTACAAACGAACTTCAATATATACGAACCCACGAACTTCAATATATATAACTTATATATGAGAGCAAACCTATTTTTTAAGAGACAATATGTTAAAATGAATGCATGGGTCTTGGAGGGGGGGGGGTATGGCAGCAGCTTTAACGAACCTGGCGTGAGGACAGGTTGAGACAAGGTAAAGCATGCCATAAGCACCACCTTTAAACAGACAACACAAGCCACCAGGTGGAGCGACACACACATCTGGGCTATAGTATAGACAGGCGCTTATGTAGCGTGGTGTATACAAGGTGGACCTGGCCTCCCAGATATCAACCAGAGGCAAGAGTAATGACACACATTGTGTACCTATCTCACTCCTCTGGGAGCGTGAGGACTGGCCCTAAAGTGGTCCAGCCTCCACCCCATCCCTCCTCAATCCCACCCCATCCCTCCCCCCACCACAACCCCCCCACTATCATCCTCCTCTCCTATTCTCCACGCTCCGGCATGCTCCAAGACGCTCAATATGCTCCGAGCATCAAGAGTGGCTGGCAAGTCGGCTCTCTGGCAGCTGAGGGCAGGTGATTGGTGGTGGACTGATTGTAACGGGGGGTGGGGGGGGAAATAAAATAACGATTAAGTAGGAAGTGAGTAGGAGAAGTAGAAGAGATAGAAGGGTAGAAGGTAGAAGAAAAGTAGATAGTAGAAGTAAGAAATTGCTGCCACCATCCATTCTAGACCATTATATACAAGACAAGGAATGGAACTTATCTGTATCACCATATTCTCAAAGACGTTATCAAGGAGGTCATTATTAGTCTGTTCCATCTGTATCATGTACCCATAAAAATCATGAAACCAGTAACCGCTGAGGTTTTCTCACCTCCTCTCAAAAACTCTAGGGAACAAAGTTAAAGACAATTTAAATAATAAATTCAATTATATTTCACATACTAAATATCATAATTTAAGAAATTCAACTTAATGTTCAAGATATACATGTAAAATGAGTCATCATCCAGAAATTCGAGAACCCTACAACTTGACTGCCCCTGATCCTCACACAACACTTGTAAACACGACCAAGTCACCTAAATGCTCAACTCACAAGTGTCTGCCTATAGCTGTATAGAGAGGGGGAAGGGGGGTCTGCAGTTGTCAGCAGCGTTCACCCCCCGTCCGGCGACAGCCTATCTCGACGGCTGGCCTCTGCTCTGCTCCGCTGGCTGTTTTTCTATTTCTCGTCTTTTTATGCTCCAGAATCGATAGCTCTCCGAGTATATATTGGGAAACCTAATAGCTAACTCCGCCCACAAGTAGATAGCCTCCGGCACTCTACCAAGTCACTCCTTAAACGTCGGCATGTTTGAAGGCCAATTATCAGATTAGCACAAGCAGGTGAAATTCTCCTGGCTGACCTCAGGTCACTTGGTGGTCATTAACACTTAGAGGTGTGAGTTTCATGCCGACAAGCTGGCGCCTCTCAGATCCTTGTCTGTGACTCATGAACTATATGTATATATTAAATAAAATTAAACCAAACACCTTTACGGTGTTAAGTGATCACCAGTAGTCATGCCTCCGTCACAGCCGGACTCTGGCTATGAACCCTTGCTCCTATATCAGCAGCAGTCGTAACGGCACGCGGTATCTCTCATATGGCCCCCACAAGGGCCATATGGGCCACATGTGTCATAATGAGGCCACACCCCACAACTGAGGGCCCCCGAGGGCCATATGGGCCACATGTGTCATCATGAGGGCTACACCCCACAACTGAGGGCCTCCGAGGGCCATATGGGCCACATGTGTCATCATGAGAGCCACACACCACAACTGAGGGCCCCACAAAGGGCCATATGGGCCACATGTGTCATCATGAGGGCCACACACCACAACTGAGGGCCCCACAAGGGCCATATGGGCCACATGTGTCATCATGAGGGCCACACACCACAATGAGGGCCCCCGAGGGCCATATGGGCCACATGTGTCATCATGAGGGCCACACACCACAACTGAGAGCCCCCCGAGGGCCATATGGGCCACATGTGTCATCATGAAGACACACACCACAACTGAGGGCCCCCGAGGGCCATATGGGCCACATGTGTCATCATGAGGGCCACACACCACAACTGAGGGCCCCACGAGGGCCATATGGGCCATGTGTCACCATGAGAGCCACACATCACAACTGAGAGCCCCCCCGAGGGCCATATGGGCCACATGTGTCACCCATGAGAGCCACACATCACAACTGAGGGCCCCCGAGGGCCATATGGGCCACATGTGTCACCATGAGAGCCACACACCACAACTGAGAGCCCCCCGAGGGCCATATGGGCCACATTTGTTTCACCATGAGAGCCACACACCACAACTGAGGGCCCCCCGAGGGCCATATGGGCCACATGTGTCACCATGAGAGCCACACACCACAACTGAGAGCCCCCGAGGGCCATATGGGCCACATGTGTCATCATGAGGGCCACACCCCACAACTGAGGGCCCCCGAGGGCCATATGGGCCACATGTGTCATCATGAGGGCCACACATCACAACTGAGGGCCCCACGAGGGCCATATGGGCCACATGTGTCACCATGAGGGCACACACCACAACTGAGAGCCCCCCGAGGGCCATATGGGCCACATGTGTCACCATGAGAGCCACACACCCAACTGAGAGCCCCCCGAGGGCCATATGGGCCACATGTGTCATCATGAGAGCCACACACCACAACTGAGGGCCTCCCCGAGGGCCATATGGGCCACATGTGTCATCATGAGGGCCACACACCACAACTGAGGGTTCCACGAGGGCCATACGGGCCACGTGTCATCATGAGAGCCACACACCACAACTGAGGGCCCCACGAGGGCCATACGGGCCACTGTTTCACACGAAGGCCACACCCCACAACTGAGGGCCCCCCCCGAGAGCCATATGGGCCACATGTGTCATCATGAGGGCCACACATCATAACTAGTAAAAGTTATTTAATCAAAAATTATTTTCAGACTATTTTATTACTTAAACTTAGACACTTACAAAGTATATACAAATGGTTAAGCAGCGAGCCACATTTATGAATGCTAAGTAATGAAGTAGTTTAACAAAAGAAAAAACTAATTTAAACAGCAAACGTCTTTGAAATGCACAAATAAACTGTACAAAAATAAGATTCCAAATAAACATTCATTTACGCCAATTCAATCATTTTATTTATTTGTCCTGAGGTTTGACACGTTTTTAATGACAATTTGGCTGTTAAATGACCAAATTGTGTAGTATCGTTTGTACGGACCGCAGGTGTGCTGGGAAGGGACGCATGCGGCCCGCACGTTGGACCGGCCTGGTTTACACCGTGTAGAGTTTACACTGTATTCATACATAAACAATTGTTTTTCAATCACAGAAACTTCATCAAAAAGATATACATGCTTTGGGAAAGGCAGAATGTAACCACACACACAGGGGCAACAGCTTCACACTCAACAAGCCACAATATAACACACACAAGGGGCACCAGCTTCACACTCAACAAGCCACAATATACACACACAAGGGGCAACAGCTTCCCACTCAACAAGCCACAATATAACACACACAAGGGGCAACAGCTTCACACTCAACAAGCCACAATATAACACACACAAGGGGCACCAGCTTCACACTCAACAAGCCACAATATACACACACAAGGGCACCAGCTTCACACTCAACAAGCCACAATATAA
>WNGS01007182.1:8116600-8129100 GCA_020271785.1 Procambarus virginalis
GCACCCACCATTGTCATCTCCACATTCATTTACATCTGTGCAAGTAGTATTGTCATCTTCATTAAGAGCCCAGGAGGAAATGTACAGTGATAGCTTCCTACTTGATTTACACACAGATGTGAACACCCACCATTGCCACTTATACATTCATCTATATCAAGGCATCTCGTGACATCTAACAGTCTGAAACCACTGGGACATGAACATTTGAAGGATCCATGCGTGTTAGTGCACTGATGTGAACACCCTCCACGCTCAACATTGCATTCGTTAATATCATAGCATGTAAGGTTATCTTTTCCAAGCCAGTACCCTGGAGGGCAAGAGCATCTGTGACCTCCATTATCATTATCACACCTATGACTACATCCTCCATTGTTCTCATCGCACTCGTCCACATCAACACACTTTCTCCAAATAACTTCATTGAAAATATCAAAGTTGGGAACTTCTTCATCAAAATAGCTAAAATAATCATGAGGAGCCTCAAGTTGCCAGCCATCGGGGCACTCGCACTCGTATGTGCCTGGAAGGTTGACGCATAAATGGCTGCAACCACCGTTGTCTTTTAAGCACTCATCTATGTCTTGACATTCCAATTTCAGGGTTTGGTTCACTGTTGCCTCAGAAAGTTTCATTCCCTTAGGACACTGACATTCCACTCCACCTTCAGTATTAACACAGAAATGGCTACATCCCCCATTATTAACTCGGCATTCATTGATATCAACACACTCGTGAAGATTTTCAGATTCTTTCTCTTGTTCACTGAAAGTAAATCCTTCTGGACATTTACACTCATAGCCACCCTCGAAATTATGACACTGATGAGTGCAGTTACCATTATTATCCTGACATTCATCCACATCAATGCAAACATGGAGCTTCTCAAAGGCACTTCCTTCCTTCAGGAGTTGTAATCCTTCAGGGCAGAGGCATTCATAGCCACCATCAAAATTGGAGCATGTATGTGTACAGCCACCATTATCTTTTTGGCATTCATCAATGTCACTGCAAGCATGTTCGTCATCATGGAGGGTTAACCCAGGTGGGCAGTGGCAAGTATACGAGCCATTGTGGTTGGTGCAGAAATGTGAGCAACCATTGTCAGCTCCACACTCATCAATGTCAATACAGGTGTGGTTATCTAAGGCAAGCTCAAAACCATCATGACAGAGGCAGTCGTAACTGCCTGGAAGATTGAGGCAGTCATGCTGGCACTCTGACAGCTGTAGGTAGCATTCGTCTATATCACTGCAGTGAAAGTCATCCTCCAACTCATAACCAGCATAGCATGAGCATGAGAATGATCCTTGGTCATTCACACATTCCTGTAATTTAAACAAAATAATGTAATTGCCAGTGAACTAAACAAGTGTTGCCAAGTACAGTAAAATATACATATCAATAACACAACTGTCCATCTATGTCTGTGGGAAGGTATGTTGTACATATTTCTTTCTTAATATTCTGATACATTTTGATCACATTCTCAACCACCCTAACTTGTGCATATTTAAGTTTTTATATTTTCCTGCTCCTTTGCAGAAACATTTTTACTGTGGTTAGACATAAACAACAGTCAATGAATGACAGCCAGTGGTTGGGTAACTGGACAAAGATTAACTACATAAACTATACTTGTAAGTGGAAACAAAAGCATTTTTAATAAAATACTTTGCACTTCTTTGCACTTATGCAGACAAGGTAATACTCAGATACAGTATATATATTTTGTTACCTGCTGACATCCACCATTGTTCTCAGCACACTCGTTGACATCAAGACAAGATACATCATCAGACGAGATTGTGTACCCTTCTTCACAGTCACAGAAGAACGAGCCTTCAAAATTTTCACATATCTGTTCACATCCTCCATTGTTGGTTGCACATTCATTCAAATCTAGAAAAGAAAGCATGTACATAAATGCTAGATGTAAAAATTGTGTTGAACATTGTAAAATGCTCCTTTGTGAGCTGAGCCCTCATAAGCTCTGGCAAAAGCCTTCATGGTCTACCAAGGACTTATAACAATTAACAAGTTCTCAGAACTTTTCTTCCCTTCATGACAGGTATCTTTGCAATTGGTCATATAATGTCTGGGAAAGAAGACAGTGGTGATTCTAACTTAAGTCACCAATGAGCAACCAACTCGTTATGATACAAAGGAACAAAATGCACCATCAAAAACTTCCTGCAAACAATAATTAGAAGTACAGAGAGCACCAGTTATAGCTATACAAAGTACTTCACAGTAAAGCAAAACTACGCAGATTGCCACCAGGTGTCGCCACAAAAAAGTTGGGGAAGTCAACAATCTCTAATCAACATCCGCACCACTCAACCACACACATGGACACTGGAACAACATAAGCAGAAAGCATCCAAGGGTTCAACTATGACAGGAGTGTTTCACTACACTCGACACACTACAGTATTTCTGAGCTAAGGATTCCCAGATGCTGTTTAAGCCACTTCTCCATGGTTAAACAACACTACAGAAAACAAAGCCAAGACAGCACCATACCTAAGCAGGAGAACAAAGAAGCTAGGGGTCACATAGGAGGAAAAACACCTGTTCAGGGGCCCAGACAACAGTTGAGGGTATCACTTACTTGGATGTGAACTGGGCAGGGCACAAACCAAGGCCCTGTAAACAAGACCTAGCTGGTCTACAGCTAGCTTCATTGAGCACCAATCTATCACTTTCTGTCTTGGGTTACTCAACTGGGTAACCAAAGTCAAATACCCAGGGAAAAATGAGGGAATCCTATCAGAAGATTTGGGACACGTACCAAAGAGAAAACCCACATATACCTAATACCACATAATATAATACCGTACCACATATACCTAGACTGCACTCCGTCACTCTTTATGGATGCATGGGCCATCAGTGCTGAGCAGTGATACAGCCAGTTCAATACAAAAACAGGCAGCTGTCTCCCTTCTTCTTGAGAAGTTATCTTGAGATGATTTCGGGGCTAAGCGTCCCTGCGGCCCGGTCCACGACCAGGCCTGAAGCCCTTCCCTAAATATAAAGCAGAACCTCTTCTAAGGTATATCTGTCATAAGATAAAATTCATGAGAGGCTGGTGGGTGTTACAAGTCATAAGTGGACCATAAAGGTTTTGGCTCAGGAAGCAACCTAGGGAGCCATAAGTCACAAAATGCAATGACTGAAAAGGCATTAAAAATTACTTCATAGTTTGAACTCTCGCTATCAAGACTGAAAACGTAGTTCCATAAATTATAGCTTGTGAGCATAACTGATTCTTAAACAATAATTGGAGTCATAAAACTTATTACTGAATTTAACCAACTGTCATCTAAGAATACAAAATATTTTATACATTTAGTTAGCACTTGTAAATCTGTTTAAGTACAATAGTTATTTGTATAATACAATCTTCCAAGTTCATGAAGCAAAAACCATGACTGATGCATATTACCAAGGCATGAAATAAAGTCAGGTGAGAGAATAAGGCCTTCAGGACAGGTGCAGGAGAATGATCCATTGATATTCTTGCACCCATGGGAACACTTCATACCATGTAAGCATTCATCAATGTCTGGAGAAAAAGAAATAAATGTTAAGTGTAATGAAATGTCCCTTTCTAGGATGCATCTAGGAAGCTTACATCGCCTGCACACATCAGAGACTGAACATTCCAGGCATCCAGAAACACACTCAGAACACTAAAGCCTAGTATATTATCACTCCCAGCTTTCTTGTCCGTCTCCGTGTACCAGAGTGCTTGCGGAGGTCAAAGATAAACTTGCCGAGATGAAAACCCCCAAAAAAACATAAGAAACTTCATAACTCTCAACCTTTCTCCAAGAAATGTTTGGAAACCTTGAATCATGTGATTGGCGCCCAGTCAATCCTTCCGGGCCATGATACGAAACTAATCATAACACATGTCAGAAGCAACAAAATTTACAAACACTACAGGACTACAATAAAACAATGCACTCAAAAAATAATATGACTGACCATGGCATGTCTTGTTGTCTTTGGAGAGGATGAAACCAGTGGGACAAGAGCAGTGAGCACCACCGCTGGTATTGATGCAGTCGTCAGAGCAACCAAAGTTATCCTCTTCACATTCATCTATATCACTGCAGTCATAGGTGTTTTCAAGCACATATCCAGGGAAACATGAGCAGGAGTATGAACCTTGCTCATTGCTGCATTTCTGTAGTAAGATAATTGATAATTAAGATATTTGATGCTCAAATTATCTTGACAAAATGTGGTGTGTTTATCGTTGGGAAATTGGCCTATTTCAGAGGTAAATTTTTGTTGGTTTTCAACTTCTGCCATTTAATGACAGTTGGAGTATTATTTAGTTAGCAAACTGGCATTTTGCAGAACATAGAACTGGAGCTCCTTTGTTTGCCCAGTTATTTCTCAAAGAGAAGGGTGTTGATTTTTTAAATGTTACTCTTTTGTTTCCCTTTTCCAGGTACTGTAACAAGGACATTTGAAAAATTCCTGTCACTATTGGGCACAGGTCAACCAGAGCCAATCAGGAATATTGTGTCCTGGGTGAAAACAGCCTATTTCTTGCTGGCAGCAAACACAAAATGGTACGTACTGTACCTGCACCGCCCGTTTGTTTGCCCAGTGACATCTCTACTCTCAATCAATGTCACAACTTTTATTAAAAAAAACAATTACAAAATATATACAGTATATTCATATCAATGACAGATCTGTATGCAAAAAGAATTTAAAATTACAGAAATCATATATCTTCCTTTTGTTGGCATGATAGTGAACATGGCTGGCATGTACACTATCATTTGATATTCTTTGAGCAGTAACTGATCAATGTACAATTAGAACTTATTAACATTGGTTGATACTTAAACACTGGCATAAGAAAGCATACCTTTAGATGCACTTTGGCAACAATGTAACTTACAATGAAACACACATGATGTGCTCTATAACTTGAGCAATAAGCATACAATTTCAGGTTATACAAAAATGAATAACTATGGCACTACTGTATATACACTCTAAGGTTATACAAAAATTAATAAATATGGCACTATTGTATATGCTTAGCATACTAAGCACTATATAACAAGTCAGTAAACAAAATATGCACCGAGATGATGATCAAAAATTTAATTTGGTACTGAACACTGAAACTACATTGCAAAATAAGTTTCACCTGCTCACAGCCACCATTGTCGTCAATACACTCGTCGTCATCAATGCAGGTGTCGTCGTTGTTCATGACATAACCTTCTTCACAGTCACACTTGTATGATCCCTCAAGGTTTACACAGATCTGTTCGCATCCTCCATTATTATCTTGACACTCATCTATGTCTGATAAAAAAAATGGTAAGTGAGGAGGAAGTATGTAAATTGGGAAAATATACTTTTAGTTTTTTTAGGCTGGCACTAAAAAAAAAAATATGGCTCAGTAATGTCCTCAATATTTCCTACAGAAAGATATACAGTATATCATTTTGTTTTACTTTGTATTGTATAACTTAGGTTTAAGTTTTTTATTTTAGTCATTTTGATTGAATATATATTTTGAATGTATGTTCTACTGTTTTTAGCAATTTTGTAATGTAAATATTTTCTTTTAGCACTGATGATGGAGTTTAAGACTAAAACATCTGGCATTTTAAATAAATTGATTAATATGTACAGTACATCTTTTCTCTCATTATACTGTTTACAATAAGTCAAAATTCCAAGAAGAAAACCCATTTCTTAAATAAATGATCATAGTTTCATAAATAATCAGCTTAGACCTATTATACACTTCGTTAATCACAGGCAACAAAACATTAAAACAAATAAATATGCAATTATTATATCCTCTTACCAATACACGTGACGATGTCAGGTGCCATGTTAAGCCACCGGGACAGGTGCAAGTGAACGAGCCCTCTGTGTTCTTGCAACCATGAGAGCATTTATGGTCCTTTGCGCACTCATCAGTATCTATACAGAGATGCCACAAGAAATGTATTTTAATGTAAAGGAGACAGAAAGTGAGAGCATCACTACAAGTTATAAGTAAGATGTATTCTCAAATGTGAGGGATTACCGATCATCATCGTGTGGGTCTGGGAATAGAAGAAGAATTGTTATTATTAAAAACCGTAGGTACGTTCATGAAAACGCTTGATCAATGTTAGCAACGTTAAACCTCTATAAAAACTCATTAAATGTATTCTAGGTTTACATAACTACACACGGGGGTGGTTACTGTACAGTACATACGGGGGTTACTGTACAGTACACACGGGGGTTACTGTACAGTACACACGGGGGGGTTACTGTACAGTACACACGGGGGGGTACTGTACAGTACACACGGGGGTTACTGTACAGTACACACGGGGGTTACTGTACAGTACACACGGGGGTTACTGTACAGTACACACGGGGGGTTACTGTACAGTACACACGGGGGTTACTGTACAGTACACACGGGGGGTACTGTACAGTACACACGGGGGTTACTGTACAGTACACACGGGGGGTTACTGTACAGTACACACGGGGGGGGGGGGGGTTACTGTACAGTACACACGGGGGTTACTGTACAGTACACACGGGGGTTACTGTACAGTACACACGGGGGGTACTGTACAGTACACACGGGGGGTTACTGTACAGTACACACGGGGGTTACTGTACAGTACACACGGGGGTTACTGTACAGTACACACGGGGGTTACTGTACAGTACACACGGGGGTTACTGTACAGTACACACGGGGGGTTACTGTACAGTACACACGGGGGTTACTGTACAGTACACACGACGGGGGTTACTGTACAGTACACACGGGGGGGTTACTGTACAGTACACACGGGGGGTACTGTACAGTACACACGGGGGGTTACTGTACAGTACACACGGAGGGTTACTGTACAGTACACACGGGGGTACTGTACAGTACACACGGGGGTTACTGTACAGTACACACGGGGGGGGGTTACTGTACAGTACACACGGGAGGGTTACTGTACAGTACACACGGGGGGTTACTGTACAGTACACACGGGGGGGGGGGTAGGGTTACTGTTACGTACACACGGAGGGTTACTGTACAGTACACACGGGGGTACTGTACAGTACACACGGGGGGGGGGGGGGGTTACTGTACAGTACACACGGGGGGTTACTGTACAGTACACACGGGGGGTTACTGTACAGTACACACGGGGGTTACTGTACAGTACACACGGGGGTACTGTACAGTACACACGGGGGTTACTGTACAGTACACACGGGGGGTTACTGTACAGTACACACGGGGGTTACTGTACAGTACACACGGGGGTTACTGTACAGTACACACGGGGGTTACTGTACAGTACACACGGGGGGTTACTGTACAGTACACACGGGGGTTACTGTACAGTACACACGGGGGGTTACTGTACAGTACACACGGGGGGTTACTGTACAGTACACACGGGGGTTACTGTACAGTACACACGGGGGTTACTGTACAGTACACACGGGGAGGGAGGTTACTGTACAGTACACACGGGGGGTTACTGTACAGTACACACGGGGGTTACTGTACAGTACACACGGGGGTTACTGTACAGTACACACGGGGGGGTGGTTACTGTACAGTACACACGGGGGTACTGTACAGTACACACGGGGTTACTGTACAGTACACACGGGGGGTTACTGTACAGTACACACGGGGTTACTGTACAGTACACACGGGGGGTTACTGTACAGTACACACGGGGGGTTACTGTACAGTACACACGGGGGGTTACTGTACAGTACACACGGGGGGTTACTGTACAGTACACACGGGGGGTTACTGTACAGTACACACGGGGGTTACTGTACAGTACACACGGGGGTTACTGTACAGTACACACGGGGGTTACTGTACAGTACACACGGGGGGGTTACTGTACAGTACACACGGAGGGGGTTACTGTACAGTACACACGGGGGTTACTGTACAGTACACACGGGGGTTACTGTACAGTACACACGGGGGTTACTGTACAGTACACACGGGGGTTACTGTACAGTACACACGGGGGTTACTGTACAGTACACACGGGGGTTACTGTACAGTACACACGGGGGTTACTGTACAGTACACACGGGGGTTACTGTACAGTACACACGGGGGTTACTGTACAGTACACACGGGGGTTACTGTACAGTACACACGGGGGGTTACTGTACAGTACACACGGGGTTACTGTACAGTACACACGGGGGTTACTGTACAGTACACACGGGGGTTACTGTACAGTACACACGGGGGTTACTGTACAGTACACACGGGGGTTACTGTACAGTACACACGGGGGTTACTGTACAGTACACACGGGGTTACTGTACAGTACACACGGGGGGTGGTTACTGTACAGTACACACGGGGGTTACTGTACAGTACACACGGGGGGTTACTGTACAGTACACACGGGGGTTACTGTACAGTACACACGGGGGTTACTGTACAGTACACACGGGGGTTACTGTACAGTACACACGGGGGTTACTGTACAGTACACACGGGGGTTACTGTACAGTACACACGGGGGGTTACTGTACAGTACACACGGGGGTTACTGTACAGTACACACGGAGGGTTACTGTACAGTACACACGGGGGTTACTGTACAGTACACACGGGGGTTACTGTACAGTACACACGGGGGTTACTGTACAGTACACACGGGGGGGGTTACTGTACAGTACACACGGGGGGGTTACTGTACAGTACACACGGGGGTTACTGTACAGTACACACGGGGGTTACTGTACAGTACACACGGGGGTTACTGTACAGTACACACGGGGGTTACTGTACAGTACACACGGGGGGTGGTTACTGTACAGTACACACGGGGGTTACTGTACAGTACACACGGGGGTTACTGTACAGTACACACGGGGGGGGGGTTACTGTACAGTACACACACGGGGGGTTACTGTACAGTACACACGGGGGGGTTACTGTACAGTACACACGGGGGTTACTGTACAGTACACACGGGGGTTACTGTACAGTACACACGGGGGTTACTGTACAGTACACACGGGGGTTACTGTACAGTACACACGGGGGTTACTGTACAGTACACACGGGGGGGGTTACTGTACAGTACACACGGGGGGGGTTACTGTACAGTACACACGGGGGTTACTGTACAGTACACACGGGGGGGGGTTACTGTACAGTACACACGGGGGTTACTGTACAGTACACACGGGGGTTACTGTACAGTACACACGGGGGGTTACTGTACAGTACACACGGGGGTTACTGTACAGTACACACGGGGGTTACTGTACAGTACACACGGGGGTTACTGTACAGTACACACGGGGGTTACTGTACAGTACACACGGGGGTTACTGTACAGTACACACGGGGGGGTGGTTACTGTACAGTACACACGGGGGGTTACTGTACAGTACACACGGGGGTTACTGTACAGTACACACGGGGGTTACTGTACAGTACACACGGGGGGGTTACTGTACAGTACACACGGGGGGTTACTGCACAGTACACACGGGGGGTTACTGTACAGTACACACGGGGGGTTACTGTACAGTACACACGGGGGGGTTACTGTACAGTACACACGGGGGTTACTGTACAGTACACACGGGGGTTACTGTACAGTACACACGGGGGTTACTGTACAGTACACACGGGGGTTACTGTACAGTACACACGGGGGTTACTGTACAGTACACACGGGGGTTACTGTACAGTACACACGGGGGTTACTGTACAGTACACACGGGGGGTTACTGTACAGTACACACGGGGGTTACTGTACAGTACACACGGGGGTTACTGTACAGTACACACGGGGGTTACTGTACAGTACACACGGGGGGGTTACTGTACAGTACACACGGGGGTTACTGTACAGTACACACGGGGGGGGGGTTACTGTACAGTACACACGGGGGTTACTGTACAGTACACACGGGGGGTTACTGTACAGTACACACGGAGGGTTACTGTACAGTACACACGGGGGGGGGTTACTGTACAGTACACACGGGGGTTACTGTACAGTACACACGGGGGTTACTGTACAGTACACACGGGGGTTACTGTACAGTACACACGGGGGTTACTGTACAGTACACACGGGGGGGGGGGTACTGTACAGTACACACGGGGGTTACTGTACAGTACACACGGGGGGGGTTACTGTACAGTACACACGGGGGGGTTACTGTACAGTACACACGGGGGGGGGGGGTTACTGTACAGTACACACGGGGGTTACTGTACAGTACACACGGGGGGGGGGTTACTGTACAGTACACACGGGGGTTACTGTACAGTACACACGGGGGGTTACTGTACAGTACACACGGGGGTTACTGTACAGTACACACGGGGGTTACTGTACAGTACACACGGGGGTTACTGTACAGTACACACGGGGGTTACTGTACAGTACACACGGGGGTTACTGTACAGTACACACGGGGGTTACTGTACAGTACACACGGGGGGGGGGGGGTTACTGTACAGTACACACGGGGTTACTGTACAGTACACACGGGGGTTACTGTACAGTACACACGGGGGTTACTGTACAGTACACACGGGGGTTACTGTACAGTACACACGGGGGTTACTGTACAGTACACACGGGGTTACTGTACAGTACACACGGGGTTACTGTACAGTACACACGGGGGTTACTGTACAGTACACACGGGGGGGTTACTGTACAGTACACACGGGGGTTACTGTACAGTACACACGGGGGTTACTGTACAGTACACACGGGGGTTACTGTACAGTACACACGGGGGGGTTACTGTACAGTACACACGGGGGGGTTACTGTACAGTACACACGGGGGTGGTTACTGTACAGTACACACGGGGGTTACTGTACAGTACACACGGGGGTTACTGTACAGTACACACGGGGGTTACTGTACAGTACACACGGGGGTTACTGTACAGTACACACGGGGGGGGGGTTACTGTACAGTACACACGGGGGTTACTGTACAGTACACAGGGGGTTACTGTACAGTACACACGGGGGTTACTGTACAGTACACACGGGGGTTACTGTACAGTACACACGGGGGGGGGTTACTGTACAGTACACACGGGGGTTACTGTACAGTACACACGGGGGTTACTGTACAGTACACACGGGGGTTACTGTACAGTACACACGGGGGTTACTGTACAGTACACACGGGGGTTACTGTACAGTACAGACGGAGGGTTACTGTACAGTACACACGGGGGGTTACTGCACAGTACACACGGGGGGTTACTGTACAGTACAGACGGAGGGTTACTGTACAGTACACACGGGGGTTACTGCACAGTACACACGGGGGTTACTGCACAGTACACACGCCTGTGTTAGAGTCTATATACAAGTATACTGTGCAGAGACGCTAGTGAGTGAGTTACCTGTGTTAGCGAAGGTGTTATTGAAGTACATGTTTACCTCAAGTACTGGATCTGGGGTGAGATGAGTCAGTGAAGCATGTCAGAAGTGTTAACAGTGCTGGGGAAGACTAGAGGATACTAGAGTGGTGCAGTAGAGGCAATACTGTAGAGGCAGTATTTACCAGTGTGTGAGAGGCAGTCAGGGTGTCCACCTGATACTCATCTTTAATTAAAATGATTAAATGCTGAAAAATATATTATTACTAATCAGATAATTTATGAATATAATAAAAGTATTGTATTATAAATTTGTAACTTAAAAAAAAGGCGTCAATTTGTTGGTATGGATGTAAGGTAGTTTGCGACCTTACCTCAGAGAGTAGCAATAACTAGAGCAAGAGAACAACACCTAATACTGTGTGACTTACTCATCCTCCCAAGGGCATATGTCTGTCATCTTCTGTGGCGGTTGTCCTCCCAAGGCGCCACTAAGCTGCTTGCCACCTTGGGAGAGGCGGGCTTACTCCCTCCTTCCGTGGGACAAGGTAGCGTGACCGCGGGGACTCTGCGGGGTGGTGACCGCCGGTACTGCTGCTGCTGCTGGTGGTGCTGGTGTCCCCGCTGCTCAGGGTGGTGCCTACATGCCCATGCTGAGCCTGCTGACTCAAGGAGGTCACGCTAGCTGCCGAACTGATGATGGGCAGACCGTACTGACCTGGCAGGTGGCCCGATCTCACGGTGTAGTCTATCTTGATGCGGCGAGAGTCGCTCTGACTGGATGACGAACAGGTTGACGACGGGGAGGATGTTCCTTCGCTGCTGATGCCAGGCCGGGGTCTAGGACCGTCTGCATCGCCAGACTGTCAAGTTTGTGTAACTTTCACTACAGATGGAGGCTATGTTCATGCTAAGATATTTGTCTTTTGGCTTGATAGCTTGGTCTACTTTGCCCTCGCTCTCCTCACTGGGCCGCCGCACACGAGGACTTGCTGTGTTGGTTCTATCACTCTCTCTCTCTCCACACTCTTCCTCCACTACCTCTTCCCAAGGACAAATTTGGATAGAAATGT
>WNGS01007182.1:8134100-8139574 GCA_020271785.1 Procambarus virginalis
CCAGTTCAATACAAAAACAGGCAGCTGTCTCCCTTCTTCTTGAGAAGTTATCTTGAGATGATTTCGGGGCTAAGCGTCCCTGCGGCCCGGTCCACGACCAGGCCTGAAGCCCTTCCCTAAATATAAAGCAGAACCTCTTCTAAGGTATATCTGTCATAAGATAAAATTCATGAGAGGCTGGTGGGTGTTACAAGTCATAAGTGGACCATAAAGGTTTTGGCTCAGGAAGCAACCTAGGGAGCCATAAGTCACAAAATGCGATGATTGAAAAGGCATTAAAAATTAATTCATAGTTTGAACTCTCGCTATCAAGACTGAAAACGTAGTTACATAAATTATAGCTTGTGAGCATAACTGATTCTTAAACAATGATTGGAGTCATAAAACTTATTACTGAATTTAAACAACTGTCATCTAAGAATACAAAATATTTTATACATTTAGTTAGCACTTGTAAATCTGTTTAAGTACAATAGTTATTTGTATAATACAATCTTCCAAGTTCATGAAGCAAAAACCATGACTGATGCATATTACCAAGGCATGAAATAAAGTCAGGTGAGAGAATAAGGCCTTCAGGACAGGTGCAGGAGAATGATCCATTGATATTCTTGCACCCATGGGAACACTTCATACCATGTAAGCATTCATCAATGTCTGGAGAAAAAGAAATAAAGTGTTAAGTGTAATGAAATGTCCCTTTCTAGGATGCATCTAGGAAGCTTACATCGCCTGCACACATCAGAGACTGAACATTCCAGGCATCCAGAAACACACTCAGAACACTAAAGCCTAGTATATTATCACTCCCAGCTTTCTTGTCCGTCTCCGTGTACCAGAGTGCTTGCGGAGGTCAAAGATAAACTTGCCGAGATGAAAACCCCCAAAAAAACATAAGAAACTTCATAACTCTCAACCTTTCTCCAAGAAATGTTTGGAAACCTTGAATCATGTGATTGGCGCCCAGTCAATCCTTCCGGGCCATGATACGAAACTAATCATAACACATGTCAGAAGCAACAAAATTTACAAACACTACAGGACTACAATAAAACAATGCACTCCAAAAAAATTATGACTGACCATGGCATGTCTTGTTGTCTTTGGAGAGGATGAAACCAGTGGGACAAGAGCAGTGAGCACCACCGCTGGTATTGATGCAGTCGTCAGAGCAACCAAAGTTATCCTCTTCACATTCATCTATATCACTGCAGTCATAGGTGTTTTCAAGCACATATCCAGGGAAACATGAGCAGGAGTATGAACCTTGCTCATTGCTGCATTTCTGTAGTAAGATAATTGATAATTAAGATATTTGATGCTCAAATTATCTTGACAAAATGTGGTGTGTTTATCGTTGGGAAATTGGCCTATTTCAGAGGTAAATTTTGTTGGTTTTCAACTTCTGCCATTTAATGACAGTTGGAGTATTATTTAGTTAGCAAACTGGCATTTTGCAGAACATAGAACTGGAGCTCCTTTGTTTGCCCAGTTATTTCTCAAAGAGAAGGGTGTTGATTTTTAAATGTTACTCTTTGTTTCCCTTTTCCAGGTACTGTAACAAGGACATTTGAAAAATTTCCTGTCACTATTTGGGCACAGGAACCAGAGCCAATCAGGAATATTGTGTCCTGGGTGAAAACAGCCTATTTCTTGCTGGCAGCAAACACAAAATGGTACGTACTGTACCTGCACCGCCCGTTTGTTTGCCCAGTGACATCTCTACTCTCAATCAATGTCACAACTTTTATTAAAAAAAACAATTACAAAATATATACAGTATATTCATATCAATGACAGATCTGTATGCAAAAGAATTTAAATTACAGAAATCATATATCTTCCTTTTGTTGGCATGATAGTGAACATGGCTGGCATGTACACTATCATTTGATATTCTTTGAGCAGTAATTGATCAATGTACAATTTAGAACTTATTAACATTGGTTGATACTTAAACACTGGCATAAGAAAGCATACCTTTAGATGCACTTTGGCAACAATGTAACTTACAATGAACACACACATGATGTGCTCTATAACTTGAGCAATAAGCATACAATTTCAGGTTATACAAAAATGAAAACTATGGCACTACTGTATATACACTCTAAGGTTATACAAAAATTAATAAATATGGCACTATTGTATATGCTTAGCATACTAAGCACTATATAAAAGTCAGTAAACAAAATATGCACCGAGATGATGATCAAAAATTAATTTGGTACTGAACACTGAAACTACATTGCAAAATAAGTTTCACCTGCTCACAGCCACCATTGTCGTCAATACACTCGTCGTCATCAATGCAGGTGTCGTCGTTGTTCATGACATAACCTTCTTCACAGTCACACTTGTATGATCCCTCAAGGTTTACACAGATCTGTTCGCATCCTCCATTATTATCTTGACACTCATCTATGTCTGATAAAAAATAATGGTAAGTGAGGAAGTATGTAAATTGGGAAAATATACTTTTAGTTTTTTTAGGCTGGCACTAAAAAAAAAAAATATGCCTCAGTAATGTCCTCAATATTTCCTACAGAAAGATATACAGTATATCATTTTGTTTTACTTTGTATTGTATAACTTAGGTTTAAGTTTTTTATTTTTAGTCATTTTGATTGAATATATAATTTGAATGTATGTTCTACTGTTTTTAGCAAATTTTGTAATGTAAATATTTTCTTTTAGCACTGATGATGGAGTTTAAGACTAAAACATCTGGCATTTTAAATAAATTGATTAATATGTACAGTACATCTTTTCTCTCATTATACTGTTTACAATAAGTCAAAATTCCCAAGAAGAAAACCATTTCTTAAATAAATGATCATAGTTTCATAAATAATCAGCTTAGACCTATTATACACTTCGTTAATCACAGCAACAAAACATTAAAACAATAAAATATGCAATTATTATATCCTCTTACCAATACACGTGACGATGTCAGGTGCCAATGTTAAGCCACCGGGACAGGTGCAAGTGAACGAGCCCTCTGTGTTCTTGCAACCATGAGAGCATTTATGGTCCTTTGCGCACTCATCAGTATCTATACAGAGATGCCACAAGAAATGTATTTTAATGTAAAGGAGACAGAAAGTGAGAGCATCACTACCAAGTTATAAGAGAGTATTCTCAATATGTGAGGGATTACCGATCATCATCGTGTGGGTCTGGGAATAGAAGAAGAATTGATTATTATTTAACCGTAGGTTACGTTCATGAAAACGCTTGATCAATGTTAGCACACGTTAAACCTCTATAAACTCATTACATGTTATTCTAGGTTTTACATAACACACACGGGGGGTGGTTACTGTACAGTACATACGGGGGTTACTGTACAGTAACACGGGGGGTTACTGTACAGTACACGGGGGGGGTTACTGACAGTACCACGGAGGGGGGTTACTGTACAGTACACACGGGGTTACTGTACAGTACACACGGGGGTTACTGTACAGTACACACGGGGTTACTGTACAGTACACACGGGGGTTACTGTACAGTACACACGGGGGGTTACTGTACAGTACACACAGGGGGTTACTGTACAGTACACACGGGGGTTTACTGTACAGTACACACGGGGGGTTACTGTACAGTACACACGGGGGGGGGGGGGGTTACTGTACAGTACACACGGGGGTTACTGTACAGTACACACGGGGGTTACTGTACAGTACACACGGGGGTTACTGTACAGTACACACGGGGGTTACTGTACAGTACACACGGGGGTTACTGTACAGTACACACGGGGGTTACTGTACAGTACACACGGGGGGTTACTGTACAGTACACACGGGGGTTACTGTACAGTACACACGGGGGGTTACTGTACAGTACACACGGGGGTTACTGTACAGTACACACGGGGGGTTACTGTACAGTACACACGGGGGGTTACTGTACAGTACACACGGGGGGGTTACTGTACAGTACACACGGGGGTTACTGTACAGTACACACGGAGGGTTACTGTACAGTACACACGGGGGTTACTGTAGTACACACGGGGGTTACTGTACAGTACACACGGGGGGGGGGGTTACTGTACAGTACACACGGGGGTTACTGTACAGTACACACGGGGGTTACTGTACAGTACACACGGGGGGGGGGGTTACTGTACAGTACACCACGGAGGGTTACTGTACAGTACACACGGGGTTACTGTACAGTACACACGGGGGGGGGGGGGGTTACTGTACAGTACACACGGGGGTTACTGTACAGTACACACGGGGGTTACTGTACAGTACACACGGGGGGTTACTGTACAGTACACACGGGGGGGTTACTGTACAGTACACACGGGGGGTTACTGTACAGTACACACGGGGGGTTACTGTACAGTACACACGGGGGTTACTGTACAGTACACACGGGGGTTACTGTACAGTACACACGGGGGTTACTGTACAGTACACACGGGGGGTTACTGTACAGTACACACGGGGGTACTGTACAGTACACACGGGGGTTACTGTACAGTACACACGGGGGTTACTGTACAGTACACACGGGGGTTACTGTACAGTACACACGGGGGTTACTGTACAGTACACACGGAGGGAGGTTACTGTACAGTACACAGGGGGGTACTGTACAGTACACACGGGGGTTACTGTACAGTACACACGGGGGTTACTGTACAGTACACACGGGGGGGTTACTGTACAGTACACACGGGGGGTTTACTGTACAGTACACACGGGGTTACTGTACAGTACACACGGGGGGTTACTGTACAGTACACACGGGGGTTACTGTACAGTACACACGGGGGGTTACTGTACAGTACACACGGGGGTTACTGTACAGTACACACGGGGGGGTACTGTACAGTACACACGGGGGTTACTGTACAGTACACACGGGGGGTTACTGTACAGTACACACGGGGGTTACTGTACAGTACACACGGGGGTTACTGTACAGTACACACGGGGGTTACTGTACAGTACACACGGGGGTTACTGTACAGTACACACGGGGGTTACTGTACAGTACACACGGGGGTTACTGTACAGTACACACGGGGGTTACTGTACAGTACACACGGGGGTTACTGTACAGTACACACGGGGGTTACTGTACAGTACACACGGGGGGTTACTGTACAGTACACACGGGGGTTACTGTACAGTACACACGGGGTTACTGTACAGTACACACGGGGGTTACTGCCAGTACACACGGGGGTTACTGTACAGTACACACGGGGGGTTACTGTACAGTACACACGGGGGTTACTGTACAGTACACACGGGGGTTACTGTACAGTACACACGGGGGTTACTGTACAGTACACACGGGGGTTACTGTACAGTACACACGGGGGTTACTGTACAGTACACACGGGGGGTTACTGTACAGTACACACGGTGGGTGGTTACTGTACAGTACACACGGAGGGAGGTTAGATTTAGTTTTAACAAAAAGTGAAACAAGAGAACATG
>WNGS01007182.1:8175109-8208176 GCA_020271785.1 Procambarus virginalis
ACATGTCCTAGCCTAACCCAACCTGTCCTAGCCTAACCCAACATGTCCTAGCCTAACCCAACCTGTCATACCCTAACCCAACCTGTCCTAGCCTAACCCAACCTGTCCTAGCCTAACCCAACATGTCCTAGCCTAACCCAACATGTCCTAGCCTAACCCAACATGTCCTAGCCTAACCAACATGTCCTAGCCTAGCCCAACCTGTCCTAGCCTAACCCAACATGTCCTAGCCTAACCCAACATGTCCTAGCCTAACCCAACATGTCCTAACCTAGCCCAACCTGTCATACTCTAACCCAACCTGTCCTAGCCTAACCCAACATGTCCTAGCCTAACCCAACATGTCCTAGCCTAGCCCCAACCTGTCATACTCTAACCCAACCTGTCCTAGCCTAACCCAACATGTCCTAGCCTAACCCAACATGTCCTAGCCTAACCCAACATGTCCTAGCCTAACCCAACATGTCCTAGCCTAGCCCAACCTGTCTACTCTAACCCAACCTGTCCTAGCCTAACCCAACATGTCCTAGCCTAACCCAACCTGTCCTAGCCTAACTCAACCTGTCCTAGCCTAACCCAACATGTCCTAGCCTAACCCAACAGGTCCTAGCCTAACCCAACCTGTCCTAGCCTAACTCAACCTGTCCTAGCCTAACCCAACATGTCCTAGCCTAACCCAACATGTCCTAGCCTAACCAACATGTCCTAGCCTAACCCAACATGTCCTAGCCTAACTCAACCTGTCCTAGCCAACCCAACATGTCCTAGCCTAACCCAACATGTCCTAGCCTAACCCAACATGTCCTAGCCTAACTCAACCTGTCCTAGCCTAACCCAACATGTCCTAGCCTAACCCAACCTGTCTTAGCCTAAGCAACATGTCCTAACCTATCTAAGGTTAAATCCAATAAGACTGTTGGACGATTTGCCTAAATAAATATGGGTGACATGATTGGATAGAATGTAACAAGGTGGTATTAATAAGGTATTCAAGACAATGGACATAAACTAGACGAATAGAACACTTTAGCATTAATAAGGTTAAACATTTATGGATATATGTGTTTTTATGAGAATTGAGCTCTTAGGATGCCAGATGTACAACTCATATATGTGAAATTATGACACTTTTGGGAAGCAATTTTGGTTAAACTTAGCATATTATATTTGATGTTCTAAACATATCTAAGAAATATTATGCAAATTATGTGAATTGATTGACCAAGTAGTGATTGTATTAATACAAATTACACAATCATTGTAATTGTGCAAGTTCTGTATTGTGCGGATGGTGTATTTGTGCAGGTTATGTATTGATAATATTTTGCACAAGTTGTGTGATGATTGAATTTGTGTATTGATTATATTCCCACAAATTGTGTATCGTTCAGGCAAGTTCTGTAATGTTTAGGCAAGTTGTGTATTGTTTGTGCAAGTTGTGTATTAATTGTGTATGTTTTATAATTGTATTTGTGCAAATTGTGTATATGTGTATTTAATGTATTTGTGTATTGATTGTATTTGTACAAATTGTGTATTGATTGCATTTGTACAAATTGTGTATTGACTATTTGTACAAATTGTGTATTGTTCATATGTTGTAATTGTATGTATGAATTGTGTATTTGATTGTGTTTATGCAAGATGTGTATAGTGCAAGTTAAGTATTATTGCATATGGAGTTGAATGTGTGCGAATTGTTTATTTGTGTCTGTTATGTATTGATTGTAAATATGCAAGGCTGTGCAATTATATAACAAATTATGCAAGATGTGTATTAATTATGCAAGTTTTGTATTATTTATGCATGTTTTGTAATTGTATTTGTGCGAATTATATATATTATATATATATATATATATATATATATATATATATATATATATATATATATATATATATATATATATATATTAGATTTGTGCAAGTTCCATAATAATTATGCAAGATGTGTATTAATTGTGCATGTTTTGTAACTGTGTGCGCTAATTGTATATTTGGGCTAGTTTTGTTTTAATTACTGAAGAGGAACTTTTGCAATTGTATTTTTGTGCAAATTGTGTATTTAAGTTCTGTATTATCTGAAAAATAGGCTTTCCTGAGCAAGTGTGAAAGTGTAATTGTTTTGTGACATAAGCACTTTGTGAAACGGAGGTTTATGAATTGGTGTAATTTTTTTGTGAAAGTGCATTTTGACTGCACAAGTGTACATGCAATTTGTTAAATTTGTGTAAATACCATGCTTTGTGTATTTTGAGCATTTTTAAGTTTTATACAATTGTGTTCCATTTTGTGTGAATGGTGATAAATTATTATATTTAGTGTGCCTTATCATAAACTCAGCTTTTATTAATAATAACCAACTTTAATTTACAAAAAAACCTGCAGATCTTCAGCCCCTGCTATTGCATTGCTCTTCAACAAGTCACTTGAACTCCAAACCTTTCCAGATATTCTAAAAAAAAGCGAGAGTAACCCCTGTCCACAAATGTGGTGATCTCACAGATGTTAACAACTACAGACCCATATCAATCCTGCCTAAATTTGTCAAAAATTTTTGAAAACTAATCTACAAGCAGCTTTCCTCTTATCTAGCCAAACACAATATACTTAGCTCTTGCCAATTTGGCTTCAGAACCAAAATAAGCACTAACGATGCACTTATTAGTATGATTAACTTAATTCATGCAGCTCTTGATAGAAATGAGTTCCCTGTTGGGCTATTTGTGGACTTGCGTAAGGCTTTTGACACTGTCAACCACCAAAACCTTCTTCTTAAATTACATCATTATGGAGTCAGAGGACACTCCCTGCAATACCTCAAATCTTACCTTACTGACAGGCTCCAGTATGTTTCTGTGAATAATTCAATTTCTCCCACCCTACCCATCAACATCGGTGTTCCTCAGGGCAGCATACTTGGCCCTCTCCTCTTTCTCATCTACATTAATGACCTCCCAAATGCCTCCCAACACCTCAAACCAATTCTATTTGCTGACGACACAACCTTCATTTACTCCAGTCCTGACCCCCTTGCTCTAAGTACCACAGTAAATACTGAGCTAAATAAAGTCCATCTTTGGCTAACTGCCAACAAACTCACCCTTGACATTGACAAAACTTTCTATATTCTTTTTGCCAATAAATCCTCTAATCAAATAAATCTTAGAATAAACAATACCCAAATTTGTAACAAAATAGATGACAATTCCTTGGCGTTCTCATTGACCACAAGCTGAATTTCCAGGGACACATTCTAAATATATCAAAAAGAGTTTCAAAAACCGTTGGCATTCTTTCAAAGATCAGATATTATGTGCCCTGGTGACACTCTATTACTCCCTCATCTATCCATATCTCAACTATGGTATCTGTGCTTGGGGTTCTACTACCCAAAATCATTTACGTCCTCTAATTACTCAACACAAAGCTGCTATTAGGACAATATCCAACTCTGGCCCCAGACATCACTCGGTACCCCTACTCAAATCTCTGAATATGTTAGATATTAAGTCACTGCACATTCTCTCATGTGTATTATACATATATAAAACGCTGAACTGTAATGCCAATCCTGACCTCAAAAGCTTCATTGAAATTTGTAACAGAACCCATGAGCACCACACCAGAAACAAATACAGTTTTGATATTCCAAGAGTACGACTTAAACTAGAAATGCTCTACAGATCAAGGGACTCAGAATGTGGAATGACCTTCCCAACCATGTTAAAGACTGTACCTCTCTCAACCAGTTTAAGATAAAAACGAAGCACTACCTAATAAATTCCCTGTAACCTACCTTACCCCTATATTGCCAACCCATGTCTGTTATTTTAATCAACGCTGTTTGTCGACCTAATTGTAATTGTTCTGCTTTTCCAGCCATGTTCCCCCTTTTTTATTTTTATTTGTTCTCAACACATTTTATTCTTTATACTCAAATAGTATTAAGTTTTAGTCATTAATGTTTTTCCTGCCCGAAACGCTTTGCGTAATAGAGGCTTTAGGCATTGTATGTACTAGCTCTATCTATAAATCTATCGTTTTGTAAAATCACTTTATGTATGTACCTTACCTGAACAAACATTATCATTATCATAATTACTAATTTATTTCACTGTGACAAGCACCTTGGTTTATCCATATGAACAGTAGCTATATATGGGTGGGTATTTATTCATATAACTACAATATTTGGTGTGTGTGAATATAACAGGATATTTAGCAACATTTTTGGTCTCTAATATTATGGTTACCTTGCTGAGTGTCATGCTCCAATATGACTTAACAGAACACAAATGAAAGCTCACTTGTGGTGAACGAGCTGTTGGGATAATGAAATCTTGTTCTTAATACATTTTAGGGATTAATATGGTATAAATTACATCTGAATAAATGGGGTAAAGGTGACAAAAACAGGTTATTATCTGGGCATGTATGGGTTGTGGAGTATGTGAATGAATGAGTGTGTAATTACCTAAGTGTAATTACCTAAATGTAGTTACAGGATGAGAGCTATGCTCGTGGTGTCCCGTCTTCCCAGAACTCTTTGTCGTATAATGCTTTGAAACTACTGACTATTTTGGCCTCCACCACCTTCTCACCAAACTTGTTTCATCTACCACTATTTTTTTGTGTGTGTGTGTGTGTGTGTGTGTGTGTGTGTGTGTGTGTGTGTGTGTGTGTGTGTGTGTGTGTGTGTGTGTGTGTGTTCACTTAATTGTATTCACTTAGTTGTATTTTACGGGGGTTGAGCTTTGTTCTTTCGGCCCGCCTCTCAACTGTCAATCAACTGTTTACTAACTACACTACTTTTTTTTTTCCCACACCACACACACACACACACACACCCCAGGAAGCAGCCCGTGACAGCTGACTAACTCCCAGGTACCTATTTACTGCTAGGTAACAGGGGCATTCAGGGTGAAAGAAACTTTGCCCATTTGTTTCTGCCGAGTGCGGGAATCGAACCCGCGCCACAGAATTACAAGTCCTGCACGCTATCCACCAGGCTACCTGGCCCCCTGTGTGTGTGTCTGTGTGTGTGTGTGTATTTGTGACTGTTGGGCTAGAAACAAGTTAGCTGATTTTTGGAGCAAGATTTGGATTTTTGAGGTCTAGGAATGATTACTTATGAATATAATGGCTAGTATCCAGTTGCACTGGCAGGTGTATGAATTGCGGTACGACATTTGGACAGCTATTTTGGTTGAACTTAGCACAACATAATTAATGATTTAATGCTATTGATGCATTTTTTGTGTAATTTCCCGGGGTCTGGGAATGACTAACCTATGAACACAGGTACTAGCATGCTGAGTTGCTAGATGTAGGATAACTACCTGTGGAATATACTACACTAGCTACAGTGTTGAACAATTGCTGTTTCTGTAGAGAAATTAATTATACTCAAAATGTATGAGGAACTGCTTTATGTTTAATCTCCCTACAAACATCACCTTGCAATTGCTGAGATTTCCTTATAAGTATTGTGCTCCCCGTTGTATTTTTGTTAAAACTAGAATAAAGACTAATAATACAAAAATATAAAATATAAAATGTATAAAATACACATTCTGAAACCCTTGATGAGGTTAGGTGGGTTAGGGTTGTCTGATAATTTGAAGAATTTTATTAAATATTCTTTGTGCTATGAGAACTGGTTCCAATTTTAACTGAAAGCTTAGTAATTTCAATGCAAATGAGCATTGTGTATGTGTGTGTGTGCTAGGTGAGGTGAGGTTAGGTGAGGTTAGGTGAGGTTAGGTTAGGTGACGTGAGGTTAGGTAAGGTAGGGTTAATAATTTAAGAAAGGGAATAATGCCTCATTATGCTGCCTGTGACGTTATGTCACGCAGCAATGGATGACACTTAAACCTTGGTGCTAATGACAAAGCTATAATACCACATAAGCTAAGTACGGTTACCCACTATTATGAACTGCAGCATATATCACTTTCAAAAATTATAGATAGGTATTACAGATCGGGTTGTTTTTGAAAAATGTAGATGTTTAAAATATATATGTGTGCTGGTAGCTTGGAAATTTTAACGCACAATATGTCATGATCATAGGAGATAGATGGTTTCATTCATTCATATGTTCAAACAGTGATCTTTGGTGATAAACTATACAATTATTAAGTACAAATAAACAATCTTTGGATGGGGGTTCAACTTGGGTGTAAATAAATAGGAGATACTGTCTGGTCCCCCAGAAGACCTTCTGCAATTTCATTCTTATGTTTAATATACAATCTATTTAACTAGAAATTATCTTTGAAAATTAGATGAATATTAAATCATTGAAAATGGGATTAAATATGCAATTATAGAAAATGGAATTACTGAGATAAGATGAAGATTGGCTGGCTGTTGACTTCATTGAACATTAGGGATAACTGGAACCATGCGCATTGCTGAGGTAACTAAAATTATGGAGGACGGAAGCTGTGCATTGCCGAGGTAACAACAACTAGGGAGGATGAAAGCCGTGCTTTGCCGAGGTCGACAGAAAAAAAAATTGCGGACGGAAGCCTGCTGTGATCTCGATTAAGAGAAGAAAAAATGCTGATGGATGCCTGCCTTGCCCGAGGTTGACGGAGAATAAAATGCGGATGGAAGCCTGCCTTGCCCGAGGTTTAATATACAATCTTTTAACTAGAAATAATAAGTATTTTGAAAATGGGAATAAATATGAAAATGGGATTAATTATACAATTATCGAAAATGGGCTTATCAAGGGAGCATGAAGACTGGCTGATGACGTCATTGGAAATTAGGGATGGGAGGAACCACGCACGTCGCCGAGGTAACTATATTTAGGGATGACAGGAAGGTGCTGTTTAATCTCCACATAGAAATTTATTATGACTAGAACCGTGCGTACCCGAGATTCATGGAAAATTTTACTATGACTGGAACCGTGTGTCGCCGAGGTTCACGGAAATTTTACTATGACTGGAACCGTGTGTCGCCGAGGTTCACGGAAATTTTACTATGACTGGAACCGTGTGTCGCCGAGGTTCACGGAAATTTTACTATGACTGGAACCGTGTGTCGCCGAGGTTCACGGAAATTTTACTATGACTAGAACTGTGTGGCGGGAAAAGCAAAATGCCCGGTTATAGTCATACTACTCCAGTGATGCCAATGTAGGAGCACACTTAAGCGATGCCAACCTAGGAGCATACCAGAGAAACTAACCTAGGAGCGGCCCAGTGATGCCAACCTATGAGCGGAGCCACTGACGATGGGCGGAGGAGGGACGCCGGCGGACAGTGAGAGTAGCTAATTTTTAGGTCCTGGTCTGAGTTTGTAGGTAAATTGATTTGGCTGAAGTCATTGCGTATCAACCAAGAGAGTCTATATAACACACCAACAAACGATATGCAAATCTAAACAACACTAATTCCTAAGAAATATATATCAAGTAAAACAACTAAAAATGTAAGTAATGTGGCGCATAATTCCCGTAATTGGATGGTGAGAGAAAGGGGCTTGTTGAGGAGTTTTCTCCCCCCATACCCTCCCTCTCTGCTGAGGACGGCAGTAGGGGAAGGTTCCCCACCACACCCTCCCTCTCTGCTGAGGACGGGAGTAGGGAAGGTTCCCCACCACACCCTCCCTCTCTGCTGAGGACGGAGTAGGGGAAGGTTCCCCACCACACCCTCCCTCTCTGCTGAGGACGGGAGTAGGGGAAGGTTCCCCACCACACCCTCCCTCTCTGCTGAGGACGGGAGTAGGGGAAGGTTCCCCACCACACCCTCTGCTCCAGACATTAACCATGGACACTCAACACCATCACGCATTTTAATTAACACACGATAATTTTGTTATTATAATCTATGCAGTATGATATTATATATATACATATATCACACACAAAAAGAGAGTGTCTATCCAAAATTGGTGGTCAGATGCTTGGAGTTAATCTCTCCCAAATATGTATGGGAGATGGTCTGGGTACGGGACGGATACAAGCTGGTTGGGGTAGGCCTAAGTTAAATGATTTAAGAAATATTTTCTGAGAGTTGAGGAAGCGGGGCAATGCAGGGCAGAATGGCGGGATGAAAGGTGGAGACGGAGAGGGAGAAAAGGGGATCGGGAGAGGATACCTTGAGGATAAGGTGGGGGCTTAGCGGGGTCATCGACCAGGCTCCTGTTGCTGGATGATACCAGTGAGGGGGATAAGAGATCTATATTGTTTCAGTGCTTAATAACTTTTCCGAGAGAAGAGGGAAGTAGGGGGGAGGATGTGTGAGGAGCCATGGGATGCATTGTGAAGAGGAGAGGAGAGGGGGGGGGTGTCATGTGGTGGGGGATTGGAGAAGAGGGGTGGAAGGGGGCCTGGGGTAGAGACAGACTATCCCGGGCACCACCGGGTACCCCACCCAGTATACTGAATGACAATGTTTGTCCGTCCAAAGTTGGAGGTCAGATGCTTAGGACTAGCCTCACCCAAATTTGTAGGGGGAATGGTGTGGGGGTACAGGACGGACATAGGTTGGTCGGCGTAAGGCTAAATTAAATGCTTTAAGAAATATCAACTTGTAACCCTACCCCCGAGTGTATTTTTGATAATTTCTGAAATTAAATCGGGAATGTTGTTCGTGGTCTTTATCATTTACTTGAAAACTATGACCTGAACTCATTTGGGCTACAGTAATGTAAATAGTGTGAAACTGTGAGGGGAAAACAGATAAAGAGAGGGGAAGGGAGAGACAAACCCGGGAAACACCGGATAAACCCTTCCCCTGTAGTACATGTATAAGTAATTATCAAAAGAAGGCACCAAACTGGGAAGGTTATGTAGCACCATCAAATGTGCGGAATAATCATAGGGCGCTAAATATCACCAAGGATGCCAATACGGGAACAGAAACGCATAAGGCAAACGATATCAAAAGTATCGATTCACCAAGAATTTTATTGAGGGACAAGTGACGTGAGGGACATCGAAAAGCAAGACATGCTCATTCTGGAAGTCAGGACATTCAACAAGGATATGCACGACCATAAGAGGGACAATGCAATTAGGACAATAAGGAGCAGGGCGGCGCTCCATTAAACGACAGTGAGTAAGCGCATATGGCCAATACGCAACCTCGTCAGAGCGTTTCCCACCACCAATTAAGGTGGTAGGAGGAAGGCAATGAGGACACACTACTCTTAAGAGAACGCAGTTTGTTACCAGTAACGGAAGACCAACAAATCTGCCAACGGGTAAGGATGGAGGAATGAATAACCGGGTAAAATCCGGAATAAGGAATACCTTTACGGGAGATGGGACAAGAGTGGACAGCTTCCCTGGTGGCAGCTTCCGCATGCTCATTTAAAGAGACACCAATATGGCTGGGAACCCAACAAAACTCAACTGACTTAAATTACTGGAAATAAGAAAGAGCCAATGTTGAATCTCGACGATCACTGGATGAACCGGATTAAAGGACCCCGAGAGCCATGAGGGGCACTACGAGAGTAAACAAAACCACAAAGATTGACAACGAGAAAGCAGAGATGAAGGACAGAGAGAATAGCATAAAGTTCAGCTGTGAAAATGCTAGTCTCCGGAGGTAGGCAACACATATAAGTGCGTTCAGGAAAAACAACAGAGTAGCCTACACTGTTCGCAGACTTAGACCCATCGGTGAAGATGGAAACGCAGCGGAGTGAGAAGAAAAGTCTCAAGGAAAAGGCGTTTCAGGATGGGTAAAAGCTTTAGTGTGCGGGGTCAAGGATGTACAAAACTTCGGAAGGGGGACTCTCATGGGGGCAAGGAAGGAACAATACGAGAAGAAACAATAGAAAACATGAACTTAAAGAGGAATCCTGTAAGAGAGATAACCGGACAGAAAGAGGGAGGTAGTGAAGAGAAACAGGAACCACTGGAGGGGCAAAAGTTGAAGCACGACAGAGGCGAGAGGAAGGATGTTGCAAGGACCACGCAAGATAGCGAAGACAGTAGGGATCACGGCGGTCCTGGAGAGATAGGAAGCCAGTGTCAACATACAAGCTAAGGACGGGAGTCGAACGAAAGGCACCAGAGCTGAGGTGCAACCCAGTATGGTACAAAGCATCAAGAAGGAGAAGCAGACGAGTAAGCAGGGCAACCATAATCAAGCTTAGACAGGACGAGAGAGGAATGTAAAGTGAGGAGAGTACACCTATCCGCTCCCCGAGAAGTATGGGACAACACCCGAAGGAGGGTAAGGGCCTTAGAGCATTCAACTCGGAGGTAAGAGATATGGGCTGACCAAGACAAACGAGTGTCAAAGATTAACCCCAAAAGCTTAGCGGAATCCTTGTACACAAGATGATGGCCATAAAGCGACAAAGAGGGACGAAGAACGACATGCTTCCGAGTAAAAGTCATAGCACAGGTCTTAGACGTAAAGAACCTGAAGCCATGATTGGTGGCTCAAGACAACCCGGCATCAATCGGAAGTTGAAGCCGTCATTGAAGGAGAGGCGAATCATCACCTCGACAGCAAAGGGTAAGATCGACGACATAGAGAGCGGAGAAGACACCAGAAGGAAGAGAGGAATGAAGACCATTGAGGGAAACCAGAAAAAGAGTAGGGCTCAGAACACTACCCTGGGGCACACCTTCGTATTGCTGAAAAGAGGCAGAGAGAGCGGTACCAAGGCGCACCCGAAAGGAATGACGAGAGAGGAAGCTGCGAAGAAATAGAGAGAGATGACCACGAAGGCCAAAAGAGTGAAGCTGGGATAGAATATGATATCGCCAGGTGTTGTCGTAAGCCTCTTCCAGGTCAAAAAGGACGGCAACAACGGAGGTCTTCACATCAAAAGCAGTGCGAATATAAACCTCCAAGTTCCCAGGACATGGTTGTGCTGCGGCACTTGCGAAATCAAATGGAGAAGGGGAGAGATGGTGATGTTCTAAGAACCACATCATATGAACGTTAACCTTACGTTCAAAGAGTTTACAGACAACTCGTGAGGGCGATAGGGCGGAGTTCCTTAGGGGATGTCCGAAGAGACCTTGGTTATCGAACAGGGAGGACAACGCTGTCGAGCCAGTCCTCATGGACTGACGACGACTCCCAGACCCGATTATACAGACTCAGTAATACCGAGACGTGCACTGAGAGAGTTAGTGAAGCATCTCATAATGATTGCCATCGAAGCTCGCTGCCGTAGAACCGCAGAGGGCCGGGGCAGACTGANTTGTAAATCTCTTGTATGTATGTACCTACCTGAACAAACATTATCATTATCATAACAAGGGATGCAGCCAGTGGGAGGGAGCCCCCAGTAGTCAGCTATTGTTAATTTTATCAACAACGTCTCGAGTGGAGCTCACTTCAAGTTCCACAGAAACTCCCTTGGACGAAGTGTTATGGCAAGTAAAGTGCTTCCATTATCAACAGTCATAATCTTCAAATAAGGGAAATGTTCAATTCCGAAATCTTATCTAGTCACTCCTGGGCCAGCAATGTTAGGTTGATAAGATATTATTCCGGTTAGGACAAGAGAATCGAGAGACAAACCCAGGTTGAGCAAATTCTCATATCTTTATTTAAATTGGCAATATTTCCTTGATAACGGGGGATATAGCTGTCATGTTAGGATTCCTGCTATTATTTGTGAGTGCCCTTTGACAAGTGTAACTGAAGAGGAAGAAGAATTAACTATGTTAACCAAACCACACACTAGAAAGTGAAGGGACGACGACGTTTCAGTCCGTCCTGGACCATTGTTAAGTCGATTGTGATGATTGAAGATTGATTGATAAAGATTAAGCCACCCAAAAGGTGGCACGGGCATGAATAGCCCGTAAGTGGTGGCCCTTTTGAGCCATTACCAGTATCAAGAGATTATACTGGAGATCTGTGGAGGCGCGACTGCACCCTGCGTGACGGGAGATGTCTCCCGGACCAAATGGTGACCAAATGGTGTGATGATTGAATTGATTGATAAGGATTAAGCCACCCAAGAGGTGGCACGGGCATGAATAGCCCGTAATGCAAATGATTGAAGGAGGAGACGGCAATAAATAGGCAGAAGAGAGGCGAGAAGAAAATCTTAGAGGATGAAAGCTAAGAATAAACTAGTTACCTAGCATCAGTACATAAGTTGAAGCCCGTCACCCACGAGGAGTTGTAGACTGGCGTGTTCATCCTTGTTCATAACTGGTTGACTAAGCAAACTACCATACAGATAAAGAAACTACCATACTGATAAAGATAAGCTGTAGCTAATTTAAGTTACCTGTGTAGTCTAATAGTGTAGTGAATGTTTACTAATCAATAATTTTGATTGAAAGATTACAGATGTAAATAATTTAATAAACCCCCAATAATGTGTAAGGAAATCGATTTACGGGAATTTTAAGAAATACAGTCGACTTTAAAAAACAAACAGTTTGCTATCGAAAAATATAAATTAACGTAAAATATAAATTCTATATAAATTAATATAAATTAAATAAATATAAATCTCACAGATCAATTCCCCACACTTGGAGCTCCTTCGCTTCCGGACAGGAACTGTGGACGTGGCAGGTGTTTCCCCTCTGGATCGTCACACTGAGGCTCTGTAACAAGAAACTGGCAGCCCTTGGGTCTCTGGTGACGTCAATGAGCCTGGAACCTAATTCTTTGATGAATCCCAAGGCGCTCTTACCCCAGGGGCCATGCGTCTCAGACGCTATGGGAACAAAAGGTTTATTGACCTTCCAGTCGCCTGTACTTGATTGACTTTACACACTCCTACTTACTAGTAGTATGTAAACTTGCTCACCAGGTGGTCGCCCACCCCACGAGTCTGAGAAGTTGAATGAGGGTCAGAAGTCGGCATAAAACGAACAGGTAAAAAGCAGGCGAGGAGTCACAATAACGTGGCTAAAGATATGTTGACCAGACCACACACTAGAAGGTGAAGGAACGACGACGTTTCAGTCCGTCCTGGACCATTCTCAAGTCGATTGTGAATGGTCCAGGACGGGCCGAAACGTCGTCGTCCCTTCATCTTCTAGTGTGTGGTCTGGGCAACGAACAGGTAAAAAGTTCGTTCACGAATAAGCTCCCATACCCACCATGGAGCCACAGCTAGAGGACAGGACACCCGGCCAGACGGGGCTCCCCCAAGGGTCCATCGTGGGTATCCGCCTTGCAATCACCACCTTAAGAACTGTGAGTCTATCGAGATCGAGCTCAGCAACGAAGGCAAAGTTTGACAATAAGTGCCGTTAAATTACTAATAGAAATCTACTTTAGAATTAATTAATTGAGGTGGACTGTATGATGCAAATGGACTGTATTATATTGATTAGTCATGTTGGGGATTATCCTTCTACAAGGATAATCCCTTCTTAGTCCTAGATAATCCTTCTTAGATTAAGGACCTGCCCAAAATGCTGCGCATACTAGTGGCTTTACAAGAATGTAATTACTATGCTATGTATCCTCACAATCCCAATGTACCTTCTCGTATATATATATAAATATATAAGTACTCCGAGTACTCTTTATTTTCTTCTCCGAGGCTATGGGTCCCTACACTTGCACCAGAGGTGGTACCCCAATATATATATAAATAAATAAATAACAAGTTGGGGGTATGTACGTACGTAGGCGGGGTAAGTGGCGGGTAACAATAAGCTACGAAATGTTAGTTAGGTTACTACATAGGTTAGTTGAATGATAAGGCTTATCTCTAGCGTCGCAAAGGCCTGGTAACAGGCACGAGTTTCCTTCAGGCAATCTTGGAACCTTGTAGGGAGGAAGACTAAGGTGACTTAGGTAGCCTCGTGGTGCACCGGGTCGACTCGATAATGTCCGCTCGGACTATACCTGCCAAATAAATTATATAAGTAATAAGTAATACACTGTACACTACAGAGCGAATATTCCAAGAAGATGGGTTTGTATTAATAATTTGACTTACCAATTATGGTTAGAGCGCATGCGTCATAACCGGGCAACGTTAAAGAGAGTATGATAATGGTTAATAACATACACTACAACAATTGCTCGGAAATAGCACTTCCCTCGTACGATGAGTTCGTTGGTTGAGCGGAAACGTTTCTTTCCTGTGTCAAGAACTAGAGAAATGTGACTACGGTTGGCAATTAAGAGATAAAACGTGCAGCTTCTTCTTTGCCAAGCACTCGGGTCGCGTGCTGTCTGCCTAAACGTTTCGCGCCTAATCATGGCTCGTCTCTCCCCAGCGTGGGACGCCACCCCTGCTTGGTTCAAAACACGTCATTATCGACGTGGGGAGAGTGACGCTTGATTTACTGTTTATTTAGGTACAGTAACTATTGATAAGTACTTTTTTATGTTATTTAGTCTTTACATTGAAAGTTTTATGTTACTACAAGTGAGAGAGATTATACGTATAGTGGATTTTGCATATGTGGCAACATCCCGTTTTCCTTGGGATAATGCTGATTACGTTCTCTTTGAGAATCTAGTGATGTTAGTAATATTAGTATGTACCTGACATAACCATTTAACTTGGATTGTCAGAGGTTAGTAGATATTGTGTCGAAAAAATCTGACAATATTAGTATATTTTGGTAGCAGTCTTTCTTGTAAACGTATGTTGTTGAATATGACCGAAAGGGTAAGATTAATAATTCTAACACGAATCTTCTCAATGCACTCTGTCAATCATCATCCTGATTGTTTCGTCCACAGGCACGTTGGTAAGTAAGTAATTATCAAAAGAAGGCACCAAGCCGGGAATGCTATGTAGCACCATCAAATGTGCAGAATAATCAGAGGGCGCTAAATATCACCAAGGATGCCAATACGAGAACAGAAACGCATAAGGCGAACGATATCAAAAGTATCCGAGTCACCAAGAATACTTTCGAGGGACAAGCGACCGAGGGGGACGGTCGGAAAACAGGACACACGCTCGTCTTGGAAGTCAGGACATTAGGCACGTTGGTAAACAACGATTCCACATCCAGAGAGGCTCTCGTCCCCGTGGCCCGCACAAAAGGACTAGGACACCCTGATGTTGCTAAGATTAATCTCCTACATCAGCTCCATCGGCTCTAGGGCTTCCAGACACCAGCCAGGACACAAACACTAGCCCCCCCAGCCAAGGTACTAACAACCCAACATACCACATACCAGAACAAACGACACACACACACACACACACACACACACACACACACACACACACACACACACACACACACACACACACACACACACACACATGCCAACCCATGGTGGACAGGCCACCCAACTTTCAAACCTCCTCTCTCTCTACACCCGCATCCTCTTCCAGAATGTCACCTCCCCATCCTTTCCAAACCCTTTGGACATCTAAGCTAAGCTAAAGAAGCTATAAATTAATATTATTATATATTAGCAAATTGGGTATATTTATGCACTAGTTAGGTGTTTAGATTCTGCAGGTGATTTGTCAATCCGTCCTCAACTCAAGTCCATTACATCCAGCGGTTGACCCCACAGACACATTCAACAATTTTAACATGCTGTTCATTCAAAACAGGAATTTTCTCAAAACTAAATTAATATTATATATTAGTATATTGTACATATATATAGGCATAGGTTAGGTTAGGTGTTTAGGTTCTGTTGGCGATTATTTGTATTACGTGGGTGAAGCATTTACAGCGTTGTGGTTCGAACAAAATTCATCAGTGAAGCACTTGTTCCGGAAGTGTTCGAACGAAATCAGTTGCGAGTCGTGTGTAAACCGTTTTTCATTCATAAACAGGGGGTTTGGCGTGTGCATGGAATGGACTTTGGGTCTTTGTTTGGAGGACGGGCTGCATTTATTGCGGTGTGGTTCGAACAAAATTCGAACGGAACGTCGTCGTCTCTTCACTTTCTAGTGTGGTCTTGTCAACATACTTCAGCCACGTTATTGTGACGCATCGCCTGCATCAATGTAGTGAATTTGGAACACTTGCAGGAGGATATAGTTAGTTTAGCAGCCTCTTTGGAATATTGGGGTTGATCTTGGTGCTCTCACATGTATTTGTACTTTTTTCAGGAACATATTGACAGATGGATATGTTGATAGACGTTCAATATCATGATCATTCAGCACACTTCTTGAGTATATAAAATGGCCTGTAAGAAAATGTAATATAGCGAGCACAATTGGACAGACCAGTCCTTCAGTCGTGGCATAGCGCCTCACTGTTCAGCTGACTGTGCTGGCTCACATGTCCACAGCTCTGTCCATCACACGTCCACAGCTGTGGCCAACACGTCCACAGCTGTGGCCAACACGTCCACAGCTGTGACCAACACACACACGTCCACAGCTGTGGCCAACACACACACACGTCCACAGCTGTGGCCAACACACACACACGTCCACAGCTGTGGCCAACACTCACACGTCCACAGCTGTGACCAACACCCACACGTCCACAGCTGTGACCAACACACACACACGTCCACAGCTGTGGCCAACACACACACACACGTCCACAGCTGTGGCCAACACACACACACGTCCACAGCTGTGGCCAACTCACCGAGCACCACAACTATTACACACACAAGATGACTCAGTAATATGACAATTTATGAGTAACTTTATTTTTAGGTGAAACTTGATACATAATGGAAAGCAAAGAAAGCAAGCACAGTATGACCTGGCAGGTGCGGAGCTGACCTCCTCACCTCACACATGTAACAACTCACACCACTAGTCTAAAAAAACTAAAAACAAATAAATTTACATCTGTATATTGATAAATATATTAACATTACATATATACATATATATATATATATATATATATATATATATATATATATATATATATATATATATATATATATATATATATTATATATCACGAAGAAATTAACGTGATGTACAATGTGACAGTCAGACAACGAAGGAAGGATTAATACAGGAATTTTCTAAAGTACTTCCGTATTTAATAATACATCTTCGAAAGAATGGATTTACAATTCAGTGGTTGAGGATATATTGGCAGGAAAGAGGTGAGGCGAGGTACAATGTATTTAATGATATATTAATAAGATATTAGTGAGATAAGTGGGTGTCAATGATCCTACTCAAATCGCCCTTTACTGATCAATCAAAAATAGATCTAAATTATACAAACCACTGCTAATGTTCAAATTGCATGATTTTCTAATCTGTATTAAAGCAAATTCAATAATGTTCCTATTGAAAGTGACTTTACAATTCGTTATTGAAGAAGCCATCTCCCAATCAATTTGATTAGAACTTTCAGAGAAAAGAAAACAGCATTAGACAACTGGAGTGTTCTCGTAGTGATCATTGTCATTTACAAAATACCTTGTAAAGACTAATAGGTTCTATGTTGAGCAAACTTCCAAAGATTTGAAATTTAGAATTTTGCAACATAAATACTCTGTAAGACACGGTAAATTGCCTAATGTTTTGTTCATTTGTCTGAAACTTCTCAACAAATTAATAGGGAGATGCTTTCTTCAATAACTGTAAAACATTTTCAATAGAAACATTATTGAATCTGCTTTAATACAGATTACAAAAACAGGTAATTTGAACATTAGCAGTGGTTTGTATAATTTAGATCTATTTTTGATTGATCAGTAGAGGGCGATTTGAGTAGGATCATTGACACCCACTTATCTCACTAATATCTTATTAATATATCATTAAAGACATTGTACCTCGCCTCACCTCTGTCCTGCCAATATATCCTCAACCACTGAATTGTAAATCCATTCTTTTGAAGATGTATTATTAAATACGAAAGTACTTTAGGAAATTCTTGTATTAATCCTTCCTTCGTGGTCTGAGTCTGTCATAATAAATATATATATATATATATATATATATATATATATATATATATATATATATATATATATATATATATATATATTAACATTAGTGTGTGGGTGTGTGTGTGTGTGTGTGTGTGTGTGTGTGTTACTGTTATTAGTCAATTATGCACAGGTCTCCATAAAACATAAATACCAGTATAATAAAATAACACACAGGTAGTTGCTAAAGTCTTATCTGTACTGAGAACAGTCTGAGGCGTGGTGACAACAATAGCAAATGATTAGCGACTCGGAAGCTTGACAATCCCAGTAGGCAGATGACCTCTCTTGTTCAGATTGTCAAGCAGGAATTCTCTTGGACTGATACCTAGTAAAGTGGTAAACATGACCCCCCACCCCCATCTATGTTCATGAATAACAAAAAAGTATCAGAGTGCTGAAGATACAAAACGCCATTCTATACAGACATTTTGTACCTTCAGAAAGAGAGGATCAAAATGATATGAAAATTATTTTGCCTGCCTGACATCGCCAGACTTCCACAACATGTACAGCGGGAGTAATGATGCATGTCTTGGTCCACCGAGAATGGCATCTATGGCCACGAACAGACGGGTGAAGATCGTATGATTTCTTTAAAATGTATGAATTACCTACGCGATGCCGAGTGAAAATGCGTTCCTAGAATATCATTCCTTTTAATATGAAGTGTTCTTATGTATTACGGGAAGCTTGTAATGCGAGTTGGTACAAACGCTGGTTATAAAACATGTTCAGGATTAGTACAATATGTAACCTTGGATGACAAGTGCTGCGCCCTCTTGACATTTTTGGCAACAATGATCTTTGATTGAGGATTGTTGACATTACTGCAGCTGTTTTTTTTAAATACGTTCCTCAAATACAGTGTGAGTTGTATGGGAGAGGCGCTAGCATAGACTATGTTGGACCGTGCTGGTCTCTACCCGCTCAGAATACAACCACGCTGGTCTGTACCCGCTCAGAATACAACCACGCTGGTCTGTACCCGCTCGGAATACAACCATGCTGGTCTGTACCCGCTCAGAATACAACCACGCTGGTCTGTACCCGCTCGGAGTACAACCACGCTGGTTTGTACCCGCTCGGAGAACAACCACGTTGGTCTGTACCCGCTCGGAGTACAACCACGCTGGTTTGTACCCGCTCGGAGAACAACCACGTTGGTCTGTACCCGCTCGGAGTACAACCACGCTGGTTGGTACCCGCTCGGAGAACAACCACGTTGGTCTGTACCCGCTCGGAGTACAACCACGCTGGTTTGTACCCGCTCGGAGAACAACCACGTTGGTCTGTACCCGCTCAGAATACAACCACGCTGGTCTGTACCCGCTCGGAGTACAACCACGCTGGTCTGTACCCGCTCAGAATACAACCACTCTGGTCTGTACCCGCTCGGAATACAACCATGCTGGTCTGTACCCGCTCAGAATACAACCACGCTGGTCTGTACCCGCTCGGAGTACAACCACGCTGGTCTGTACCCGCTCAGAATACAACCACGCTGGTCTGTACCCGCTCGGAGTACAACCACGCTGGTCTGTACCCGCTCAGAATACAACCACGCTGGTCTGTACCCGCTCGGAGTACAACCATGCTGGTCTGTACCCGCTCAGAGTACAACCACGCTGGTCTGTACCCGCTCAGAATACAACCACGCTGGTCTGTACCCGCTCGGAATACAACCACGCTGGTCTGTACCCGCTCAGAGTACAACCACGCTGGTCTGTACCCGCTCAGAGTACAACCATGCTGGTCTGTACCCGCTCGGAATACAACCATGCTGGTCTGTACCCGCTCAGAATACAACCACCCTGGTCTGTACCCGCTCAGAGTACAACCACGCTGGTTTGTACCCGCTCAGTACAACCACGCTGGTTTGTACCCGCTCGGAGAACAACCACGTTGGTCTGTACCCGCTCGGAGTACAACCACGCTGGTCTGTACCCGCTCGGAGAACAACCACGTTGGTTTGTACCCGCTCGGAGAACAACCACGCTGGTCTGTACCCGCTCGGAGTACAACCACGCTGGTTTGTACCCGCTCGGAGAACAACCACGCTGGTCTGTACCCGCTCGGAGTACAACCACGCTGGTCTGTACCCGCTCAGTACAACCACGCTGGTCTGTACCCGCTCAGTACAACCACGCTGGTCTGTACCCGCTCAGTACAACCACGCTGGTTTGTACCCGCTCAGTACAACCACGCTGGTCTGTACCCGCTCAGTACAACCACGCTGGTCTGTACCCGCTCAGTACAACCACGCTGGTCTGTACCCGCTCAGTACAACCACGCTGGTCTGTACCCGCTCAGTACAACCACGCTGGTCTGTACCCGCTCGGAGAACAACCACGCTGGTCTGTACCCGCTCAGAATACAACCATAATGTACTACTAACCCCCACACTGTTACAGGATTTGATTAAAATTATTACAGCAAAAACGAAATATAGAAAGTTCTATGAACAATAGGTGTATTGGGAAAATATTTAAGGTACTAATATTTCTCCTGTGGTGTTTTCTGGCATCGTTGTGCCTCAGGTTGCCAACTATGGCGGCTCATCCTTCACCTGATAAAATTTGGTTAACTTTTGTTTTGTTTCAGTACCATTATTACAATATTATCATCAATTTACAATATTATTAGATATTCACAAATTTAGTATATTTAGGTTTTAAATAAATTCATGATGTGTCTTAATGTAAAACCTGGTTCAGGCGAAGGTTGGTAGGTGTGCGCGCCACACCGTCCCTCCTCCACCACTCCTGTAGGGACGGGAGGCGGCGGCTATCACACAGTAACACCATTCAACACAACATGGAACAATTATATACACTCTCACACCTAGCGATCAGCCACCTACGACTCTGTCACATCCCTAGTTTGAAAATAACTGGAATGAACAACAACGTCTATGCTTTTTCTAGAGATGTTTAACCTGTCTACAAAGGTGATCTAAGTTACATTAAATTGTTGATTTTGTCTAGATGTACTTTTTGTGCCACTTTGATCTAATACTGAAGAATGCTATACTAATCAAAGTTGAATTTTCTGAAATGTCATACACATCTGCTGACCAAGAGTTTGTCTTTGATACACAAATATGAGAGTCAGTGTAGCCTAGGCACAGTCTGCACCGGTTGCAAATGAGTTCTTTCCATCTTACACCATTTTGAACACACCAAGTCTTGACATTATTGTTTCGGTTATCTTTGTCACATTTATAAAATTAATTTGCACGAAGGCAATAAGAATATGTGGGTGGCACGGTAGCTGCGGTGCCCCAGGATAGGGCCGGACAGGTAATAGAGACGACATGCTCCCTACACTTTATTCTGGCGTCTAGGCGCCCAAGGGTGATCCGGCAGCACAAGGCCCCTCCCCTGGTCTTCCTAGTGTGCCTACGTCCAGTAGCCTTTACTTTTTATTATCTCGCTAGACCCTCAACAGTAATACCCCACCTCAACACATCGACAAGCCAGTGCCTTACAATCTAAATCCATGACGAGTGCCAGAGCAGGCAGTGCCAGGCTAACTGGTTCAGGTGGTCACGTTCGCGGGGGCCTGACCCATCCTCTCATATTATCGAACCGGCTCCAACTCCTTCCACCTGATTATGTCATAATAATGACACCCAGAAATAGCTGAATTTTGTAATCTTGCATTTTTTGCCTTGCATGAAATTATCAGTAAGGGTTTTAGGTTCGTGGGAGCCGCCTCGTTCAGCAGTCCCCACGCGAGGAACTCTGTTGCGTTGCACTCTCCTTCCCTGGCGCAAGCACCTGGCAGGGCTGCACTACCCTCGAGACGTAAACTTTCAAAACTTTCTTTCTGTCATCTGTGACAGACACACGCACCCCTGGCGGTGTCTTGCAAGGGCTCAGCTATGGGCACTCGGCCTCAGGGGGACGTGTGAAGAACCAGACGCTGTCCTTCTATTCCCAGCAGTCTCCTTTTCTCACCCATGGTCATCCACTAGATCCAGACCTGTCGACCCATACCACACTCCACCTCACTCGGAAGGGCATTGCTCCCAGATAACCCTTAGGTGCCTGGCAGTTTTATCGGGCTAGTACCAACCTCACCGTGCCCATGCCCGGCGCAGCACATCCACAACATGCCAGCCACATACCCTAAGCAGCTAGTCCTAGTCATCGCTGCTACAAGTAACCTAGTGTTGCGTAGGTCTTCACAAAAGGTGTATCCATTTTGCAGCTTTCCCTGGAAAAAACCAAGTTTGCTCATTACTTACAAGAAAATCAATGAGACTAGGATAATATAATTAAACTACACGATTTTAAATATATTTATATTTAAGTGTTTATCAAATTCTACTCTATATTTATTTTTAATATAAACTTAAGAGTCATGACTCAGCCAAGGCAAGTACTTCAAGAATACTGATCGAAAGAGAGCTAAAGTCACATTAAAAGCAGTGGAAAAGCCGAAGCAAACAACAGTGGACCATGCTACTGGCGCCCGACATCCACAACGTGCGCCAGTAGCCTATTGAACCAGGCTACTGGAGCCCGACACTATACTGGACCAGGCTACTGGCGCCCGACACTATACTGGACCAGGCTACTGGCGCCCGACACTATACTGGACCAGGCTACTGGCACGACACTACTGCAAGTATTTCATACAGACGTGAACTCTTGGTTGTACACAACAGTGGCCCACTGACTCCACCTCATCACGCACCAAATGACTTTTGCAATACAAGTAACAAGAAACTGAAATAAGAAATCTATGTTAGTCACTGGGTCACTGCTATTTAAGACTCATGACAAAATGTAAAGATTGGAGCATGAGGTACCCAAATAAATGTAATTCCAATTAGGCATTATATAACATCAAATTTAATTGTGCTTGAATTTAGGCATTTATATGGTAAAACATACTCAATTTATGTGTTATGGTTTAGCAAGAGCCTTACTGACATGTTTACTGAATTTTTTGTAGACTTTCATAAGAACAACATTTGTATAGAATATGTGAAGTGATGTTAAGTAATTTGTGCCTCATGCTGGCGGAGGATCTCTAAGGGAAGTGTAAACATCACACCAGTTCCGCTACCACACCTAGGAACATACCAATCATGCCACCCCCAGGAGCATACAATTGACGCCATCCTAGGAGCATACCCGTGATGCCAGCCTAGCAGCATGCTAGTGGTGTCACCCTAGCAGCACACTAGCGATGCCACCATGGGAGCCTACCAGCAATGTTAATCTAGGAGAATACCAGTAATGGTAAGCTGGAAACATACAAGTGATGCCACCCTAGGAACATACCCATGATAGCAACGTAGGAGCATACCCATGATGCCAACCTAGGAGAGCATACCAGTGATGTCGACCTAGGAGCATACCAGTGATGTCAACCTAGGAGCATACCAGTGATGTTGACCTAGGAGCATACCCATGATGCCAACCTAGGAGCATACCCATGATGCAAACTTAGGAGCATACCCATGATGCCAACCTAGGAGCATACCCATGATGCCAACCTAGGAGCATACCCATGATGCCAACCTAGGAGCATACCAGTGAGTAGTGTGGAGTATGACTAGAACCATGCATTTTGCTTTTCCAAGTGCACGGTTCTAGTCATAATGAACTTTTCCGTGAATCTCAGTTACTCATAGTTCTAGTCATTGTAAAATTTTCCATGAACCTTGGCGACCCACGATTCCAGTCATAGTAAAATCTTCAGAGATTCTTCGTAACGCACGTGGTTCCAGCCATCCCTGATTTCCAATGACGTCATCAGCCCATCAGTCTCCATCTTTCCTCAATAAGTCCGTTTTCCATTATTGCATATGTAATCCAGTTTTCAATGATTTAATATTAAATCCTATTTTCAAAGATTATTTCTAGTTAGAAGATTGCATATTAAACACAAGAATGAAATTGCTGAAGGCCTTTTGGTGGACCATACAGTATCTCCTATTTATTTACACCCATGTTTATGCAGTTCAGTTTTGGTCGCCGTACCATAGAATGGATATAAATTCACTAAAACACGTCCAGAGTAGGATGACAAAGTTAATCTCCCAAATTACAAACCTGTCATATGAAGAAAGATTGACAAAGCATAAATTACATAGTGTTGAAAGGTGAAGTATTAGGGGTGACATGATAAAGGTGTACAAGTGGATGACTGGGCATAACAAGGGGGGGGGGGATATTCAGACGAGGGGTCACAATAACATGGCTGAAATGTGTTGACCAGACCACACACTAGAATGTGATGGGACGACAACGTTTCGGTCCGTCCTAGACCATTCTCAAGTCGATTGTGAGACACAATCAACTTGAGAATGGTCCAGGACGGACCAAAACGTTGTCGTCCCTTCACTTTCTAGTGTGGGTTTGGTCAAGAAAGGAGGATATTGGTAGGGTATTGAAAGTATCAATGTAAGACGGAACATAAAACAATGGGTATAAATTGAATTCGTTTAGATTTAGGAAAGACCTGGCTAAATACTGGTTTGGTAACAGGGATGTTGATTTGTGGAACCAATTACTGCATAGCATGGGGGAGGTGAGGTCCCTTGATTGTTTCAAACGTGGGTTGGACATGTGGTTATAAATAAGAACTGCCTCGAATGGGCCAAGAGGGATTCTGTAGTTACCGTTATTCTTATCTTGAACTAGTCATTAACTACCATTATGAAATGGAATAAACTGCAGAAGGTCTATACATAAGAAGCAAGGAAAATAGCATAATGTTAACCCTTGTATTTGCTCATATCATTCCCAAATATATAATATTTTATATAATAACATATATAATTCTCAAAAACAACCCGTCCTGTAACACATATCCATAATTTTTTAAAGTAAGTAATAATCAAAAAGAAGGCACCAAACTGGGAAGGCTATGTAGCACCATCAAGTGTGCGGGATAATCAAAGGGCACTAAATATCACCAAGGATGCCAATACGAAAACAGAAATGCATAAGGCATACAATATCAAATGTATCCGAGTTACCAAGAATGCTATCGAGAGACAAGCAACTGCGGGGGACGGTCGGAAAAAAAAACACACGCTCATCCCGAAAGTCAGGACATTCAACAAGGATATGCATGACTGTAAGAGGGACGATGCAATTAGGACAATAAGGAGCAGGGCGGCACTCCAACAAATGACCATGAGCTAAGCGAGTATGGCCAATACGCAACCTCACCAGAGCCGTTTCCCATCGCTGGTTACGGTGGTAGGAGGATGACCATGAGGACACACAACTTTTAAGAGAATGTAGTTTGTTACCAGTAACAGACGACCAACAAGCCTGCCAACGGGTAAGGATGGAGGAATGGATAACCAGGTAAGTTGAAATAAGGAATACCTTTATGAGAGATGGGACAAGAGCGGACAGCTTCCCTGGCGGCAGCATCCTCACGCTCATTTAAAGAGACACCAACATGGCTGGGAACCCAACAAAACTCAACCGACTTAAATTTACGGTGAACAAGAAACAGCCAATGCTGAATCTCGACAACCACTGGATGAACCGGATTAAAGGATCCGAGAGCCATGAGGGCACTACGAGAGTCAACAACAACTACAAAGGAAGAGTGACAACGAGAGAGCAGGAGACGAAGAGCATAGAGAATAGCATAAAGCTCCGCTGTGAAGAAGCTAGTCCCTGGAGGTAAGCGACACACATAAGTGTGATCAGGAAAAACAACAGAGTAGCCAATACCGCCTGCAGACTTAGACCCATTGGTGAAGACGGAAACGGAGTGGGAGTGAGAAGAAAAGTGCTCAAGGAAAAGACGTTTTAGGACCGGAGGAGGGGTAAAAGCTTTAGTGATGCGGGTCAAGGATGTACAAAACTGCGGAAGGGGGACTCGCCACGGGGCAAAGAAGGAACAACACGAGGAGAAATATTAGAAATACGAACGGAAAGAGAATCCTGTAAGTGAGATAACTGGACGGAAAGAGGGAGGTGGTGAAGAGGAACAGGAACCGCAAGATGTGTAAAACTTAAAGCACGACAGAGGCGAGAGGAAGGATGCTGCAAGGACCGTGCAAGATAGCGAAGACAGTAGCGATCACGGCGGTCCTGGAGAGATAGGAAGCCAGTGTCAACATAAANAATTACAATTTTACTTATCCTATACCTATAATAGGTTAAGTAACAATTGTAATACGAAGCTATAAGATGTTTATCTTAACATACACAAGGTTAGGTAAGGTCGGTGTTTTCTATGAAGCTTTTCAAGGTAAACTATTATGTTTAGTATGTCACCTATGCACGTATTTAATAAGTCAATATTGAATATACGAATTTGCGAGGACAGGTTGTATCATTATCATAACAAGGGATGCAGTCAGTGGGAGGGGGCCCTCAGTAGTCAGCTATTGTTAATTTTATCAACAACGTCTCGAGTGGAGCTCACTTCAAGTTCCACAGAAACTCCCTTGGACGAAGTGATATGGCAAGTAAAGTACAACCATTATCAACACACAGTCATAATCTTCAAATAAGGGAAATGTCCAATTCCGAATCTTATCTAGTCACTCCTGGCCAGCATGTTACAGTCTCCGTGGTGTAGTGGTAAGACACTCGCCTGGCGTTCCGCGAGCGCTATGTCGTGGGTTCGTATCCTGGCCGGGGAGGATTTACGGGCGCAAATCCTTAACTGTAGCCTCTGTTTAACTCAACAGTAAAATGTGTACTTGGATGAAAAAACGATTCATCGCGGCGGGGATCGTTTCCAGGGACCTGCCCGAAACGCTACGCGTACTACTGGCTGTACAAGAATGTAACAAACTCTTGTATCATATCTCAAAAAAAAAAAAAAAAAAAAAAGTTAGGTTGATAAGATATTATTCCGGTTAGGACACGAGAATCGAGACATAAACCAGGTTGAGCAATATTCTCATATCTTTATTTAAATTGGCAATATTTCCTTGATAACGGGGGATATAGCTGTCATGTTAGGATTCCTGCTATTATTTGTGAGTGCCCTTTGACAGGTGTAACTGAAGAGAAGAAGAATTAACTATGTTAACCAAACCACACACTAGAAAGTGAAGGGACGACGACGTTTCAGTCCGTCCTGGACCATTGTTAAGTCGATTGTGATGATTGAAGATTGATTGATAAAGATTAAGCCACCAAAAGGTGGCACGGGCATGAATAGCCCGTAAGTGGTGGCCCTTTTGAGCCATTACCAGTATCAAGAGATTATACTGGAGATCTGTGGAGGCGCGACTGCACCCTGCGTGACGGGAGATGTCTCCCGGACCAAATGGTGACCAAATGGTGTGATGATTGAACATTGATTGATAAAGATTAAGCCACCCAAGAGGTGGCACGGGCATGAATAGCCCGTAACGATGATTGAAGGAGGAGACGGCAATAAATAGGCAGAAGAGAGGCGAGAAGAAAATCTTAGAGGATGAAAGCTAAGAATTAACTAGTTACCTAGCATCAGTACATAAGTTGAAGCCCGTCACCCACGAGGAGTTGTAGACTGGCGTGTTCATCCTTGTTCATAACTGGTTGACTAAGCAAACTACCATACAGATAAAGAAACTACCATACTGATAAAGATAAGCTGTAGCTAATTTAAGTTACCTGTGTAGTCTAATAGTGTAGTGAATGTTTACTAATCAATAATTTTGATTGAAAGATTATAGATGTAAATAATTTAATAAACCCCCAATAATGTGTAAGGAAATCGATTTACGGGAATTTTAAGAAATACAGTCGACTTTAAAAAACAAACAGTTTGCTATCGAAAAATATAAATTAACGTAAAATATAAATTCTATATAAATTAATATAAATTAAATAAATATAAATCTCACAGATCAATTCCCCACACTTGGAGCTCCTCCGCTTCCGGACAGGAACTGTGGACGTGGCAGGTGTTTCCCCTCTGGATCGCCACACTGAGGCGCTGAAACAAGAAACTGGCAGCCCTTGGGTCTCTGGTGACGTCAATGAGCCTGGAACCCAATTCTTTGATGAATCCCAAGGCGCTCTTACCCCAGGGGCCATGCGTCTCAGACGCTATGGGAACAAAAGGTTTATTGACCTTCCAGTCGCCTGTACTTGATTGACTTTACACACTCCTACTTACTAGTAGTATGTAAACTTGCTCACCAGGTGGTCGCCCACCCTTCGAGTCTGAGAAGTTGAATGAGGGTCAGAAGTCGGCATAAAACGAACAGGTAAAAAGCAGGCGAGGAGTCACAATAATGTAGCTAAAGATATGTTGACCAGACCACACACTAGAAGGTGAAGGGACGACGACGTTTCAGCCCGTCCTGGATCATTCTCAAGTCGATTGTGAATGGTCCAGGATGGGCCGAAACGTCGTCGTCCCTTCACCTTCTAGTGTGTGGTCTGGGCAACGAACAGGTAAAAAGTTCGTTCACGAATAAGCCGCCATACCCACCATGGAGCCACAGCTAGAGGACAGAACACTTGACCAGACGGGGCTCCCCCAAGGGTCCATCGTGGGTATCCGCCTTGCAATTGCCACCTTAAGAACTGTGAGTCCATCGAGATCGAGCTCAGCAACGAAGGCAAAGTTTGACAATAAGTGCCGTTAAATTACTAATAGAAATCTACTTTAAAATTAATTAATTGAGGTGGACTGTATGATGCAAATGGACTGTATTATATTGATTAGTCCTGTTGGGGATTATCCTTCTACAAGGATAATCCCTTCTTAGTCCTAGATAATCCTTCTTAGATTAAGGACCTGCCCAAAATGCTGCGCATACTAGTGGCTTTACAAGAATGTAATTACTATGCTATGTATCCTCACAATCCCAATGTACCTTCTTGTATATATATAAATATATAAGTACTCCGAGTACTCTTTATTTTCTTCTCCGAGGCTATGGGTCCCTACACTTGCACCAGAGGTGGTACCCCAATATATATATATATATATATATATATATATATAAATAAATAAATAACAAGTTGGGGGTATGAACGTACGTAGCGTACACCAACAGTGGCGGGTAACAATAAGCTACGAAATGTTAGTTAGGTTACTACATAGGTTAGTTGAATGGTAAGGCTTATCTCTAGCGTCGCAAAGGCCTGGTAACAGGCACGAGTTTCCTTCAGGCAATCTTGGAACCTTGTAGGGAGGAAGACTAAGGTGACTTAGGTAGCCTCGTGGTGCACCGGGTCGACTCGATAATGTCCGCTCGGACTATACCTGCCAAATAAATTATATAAGTAATAAGTAATACACTGTTAACACTACAGAGCGAATATTCCAAGAAGATGGGTTTGTATTAATAATTTGACTTACCAATTATGGTTAGAGCGCATGCGTCATAACCGGGCAACGTTAGAGAGTATGATAATGGTCAATAACAAACTACAACAATTGCTCGGAAATAGCACTTCCCTCGTACGATGAGTTCGTTGGTTGAGCGGAAATGTTTCTTTCCTGTGTCAAGAGCTGGAGAAATGTGACTACGGTTGGCAATTAAGAGCTAAAACGTGCAGCTTCTTCTTTGCCAAGCACTCGGGTCGCGTGCTGTCTGCCTAAACGTTTCGCGCCTAATGGTGGCTCGTCTCTCCCCAGCGTGGGACGCCACCCCTCCTTGGTTCAAAACACGTCATTATCGACGTGGGGAGAGTGATGCTTGATTTACTGTTTATTTAGGTACAGTAACTACTGATAAGTACTTTTTTATGTTATTTAGTCTTTACATTGAAAGTTTTATGTTACTACAAGTGAGAGAGATTATATGTATAGTGGATTTTGCATTAGTGGCAACATCCCGTTTTCTATGGGATGTTGCTGATTACGTTCTCTTTGAGAATCTAGTGATGTTAGTAATATTAGTATGTACCTGACATAACCATTTAACTTGGATTGTCAGAGGTTAGTAGATATTGTGTCGAGAAAAATCTCACAATATTAGTATGTTTTGGTAGCAGTCTTTCTTGTAAACGTATGTTGTTGAATATGACCGAAAGGGTAAGATTAATAATTCTAACACGAATCTTCTCAATGCACTCTGTCAATCATCATCCTGATTGTTTCGTCCACAGGCACGTTGGTAAGTAAGTAATTATCAAAAGAAGGCACCAAGCCGGGAATGCTATGTAGCACCATCAAATGTGCAGAATAATCAGAGGGCGCTAAATATCACCAAGGATGCAAATACGAGAACAGAAACGCATAAGGCGAACGATATCAAAAGTATCCGAATCACCAAGAATACTTTCGAGGGACAAGCGACCGAGGGGGACGGTCGGAAAACAGGACACACGCTCGTCTTGGAAGTCAGGACATTAGGCACGTTGGTAAACAACGATTCCACATCCAGAGAGGCTCTCGTCCCCGTGGCCCGCACAAAAGGACTAGGACACCCTGATGTTGCTAAGATTAATCTCCTACAGCAACTCCATCGGCTCTAGGGCTTCCAGACACCAGCCAGGACACAAACACTAGCCCCCCCAGCCAAGGTACTGACAACCCAACATACCACATACCAGAACAAACGACACACACACACATGCCAACCCATGGTGGACAGGCCACCCAACTTTCAAACCTCTTCTCTCTCTACACCCGCATCCTCTTCCAGAATGTCACCTCCCCATCCCTCTACCTCCCCCATCCTTTCCAAACCCTTTGGACATCTAAGCTAAGCTAAAGAAGCTATAAATTAATATTATTATATATTAGCAAATTGGGTATATTTATGCACTAGTTAGGTGTTTAGATTCTGCAGGTGATTTGTCAATCCATCCTCAACTCAAGTCCATTACATCCAGCGGTTGACCCCACAGACACATTCAACAATTTTAACATGCTGTTCATTCAAAACAGGAATTTTCTCAAATATAAATTAATATTATATATTAGTATATTGTACATATATATAGGCATAGGTTAGGTTAGGTGTTTAGGTTCTGTTGGCGATTATTTGTATTACGTGGGTGAAGCATTTACAGCGTTGTGGTTCGAACAAAATTCATCAGTGAAGCACTTGTTCCGGAAGTGTTCGAACGAAATCAGTTGCGAGTCGTGTGTAAACCGTTCTTCATTCATAAACAGGGGGTTTGGCGTGTGCATGGAATGGACTTTGGGTCTTTGTTTGGAGGACGGGCTGCATTTATTGCGTTGTGGTTCGAACAAAATTCGAACGAGACGTCGTCGTCTCTTCACTTTCTAGTGTGGTCTGGTCAACATATTTCAGCCACGTTATTGTGACGCATCGCCTGCATCAATGTAGTGAGTTTGGAACACTTGCATGAGGATATAGTTAGTTTAGCAGCCTCTTTGGAATATTGGGGTTGATCTTGGTGCTCTCACATGTATTTGTACTTTTTTCAGGAACATATTGACAGATGGATATGTTGATAGACGTTCAATATCATGATCATTCAGCACACTTCTTGAGTATATAGAATAACCTGTAAGAAAATGTAATATAGCGAGCACAGTTGGACAGACCAGTCCTTCAGTCGTGGCATAGCGCCTCACTGTTCAGCTGACTGTGCTGGCTCACATGTCCTCAGCTGTGTCCATCACACGTCCACAGCTGTGGCCAACACACACGTCCACAGCTGTGACCAACACACACACGTCCACAGCTGTGGCCAACACACACACACGTCCACAGCTGTGGCCAACACACACACACGTCCACAGCTGTGGCCAACACACACACACGTCCACAGCTGTGACCAACACACACATGTCCACAGCTGTGGCCAAAACACACACACGTCCACAGCTGTGGCAAACACACACGTCCACAGCTGTGGCCAATACACACGTCCACAGCTGTGGCCAACACACACATGTCCACAGCTGTGGCCAACACACACGTCCACAGCTGTGGCCAACACACACATGTCCACAGCTGTGGCCAACACACACGTCCACAGCTGTGGCGAACACACACACGTCCACAGCTGTGACCAACACACACATGTCCACAGCTGTGGCCAACACACACACACGTCCACAGCTGTGACCAACACACACATGTCCACAGCTGTGGCCAAAACACACACACGTCCACAGCTGTGACCAACACACACACGTCCACAGCTGTGGCCAACACACACACACGTCCACAGCTGTGACCAACACACACACACGTCCACAGCTGTGGCCAACTCACCGAGCACCACAACTATTACACACACAAGATGACTCAGTAATATGACAATTTATGAGTAACTTTATTTTTAGGTGAAACTTGATACATAATGGAAAGCAAAGAAAGCAAGCACAGTATGACCTGGCAGGTGCGGAGCTGACCTCCTCACCTCACACATGTAACAACTCACACCACTAGTCTAAAAACTAAAAACAAATAAATTTACATCTGTATATTGATAAATATATTAACATTACATATATACATACATATTATATATATATATATATATATATATATATATATATATATATATATATATATAATTATATATCACGAAGAAATTAACGTGATGTACAATGTGACAGTCAGACAACGAAGGATGGATTAATACAGGAATTTCCTAAAGTACTTTCGTATTTAATAATACATCTTTGAAAGAATGGATTTACAATTCAGTGGTTGAGGATATATTGGCAGGAAAGAGGTGAGGCGAGGTACAATGTATTTAATAATGATATATTAATAAGATATTAGTGAGATAAGTGGGTGTCAATGATCCTACTCAAATCGCCCTTTACTGATCAATCAAAAATAGATCTAAATTATACAAACCACTGCTAATGTTCAAATTGCATGATTTTCTAATCTGTATTAAAGCAAATTCAATAATGTTCCTATTGAAAGTGACTTTACAATTCGTTATTGAAGAAGCCATCTCCCAATCAATTTGATTAGAACTTTCAGAGAAAAGAAAACAGCATTAGACAACTGGAGTGTTCTCGTAGTGATCATTGTCATTTACAAAATACCTTGTAAAGACTAATAGGTTCTATGTTGAGCAAACTTCCAAAGATTTGAAATTTAGAATTTTGCAACATAAATACTCTGTAAGACACGGTAAATTGCCTAATGTTTTGTTCATTTGTCTGAAACTTCTCAACAAATTAATAGGGAGATGCTTTCTTCAATAACTGTAAAACATTTTCAATAGAAACATTATTGAATCTGCTTTAATACAGATTACAAAAACAGGTAATTTGAACATTAGCAGTGGTTTGTATAATTTAGATCTATTTTTGATTGATCAGTAGAGGGCGATTTGAGTAGGATCATTGACACCCACTTA
>WNGS01007182.1:8208934-8244209 GCA_020271785.1 Procambarus virginalis
TGATGCATCAACATCACACTATTGTGATTTCGTTGTAATGAAGTAAGGTCGAAGAGGTAGAAAGGCCTATTGACATAGCTCGAGGCATGGGGGAGTTGTGTAAAACCCTGGTTTGTGTCTCGGAGAGGCTGCAGGATCCAAGTAAGTTAGTACAACTTCTGGTTTCAACTCTTTTTGACCATGTCGTAGCTCTGTCGATTAAGCAGCGTCTGGGATGATCTCGGACGTAGGTTCGAATCCTCGTCACGGCCCTTGTGGATGTTTCATTGGTTACAAGATTTAGTGAGCGGTTATATAACAAGGAGGTTATTACCTAATGTTATTGCCTAACCTCTTCTCGGTCCAATTAAAGCAGCTTCAGCTGTCATTCTCGCTCACTGCTGAAGAGGGTCCCGGTTTGTGACCGATATATATACAGTGTACGTTTCCTTGCGTTTTAAAAATGTGGGTTAATATTTTTTTATTCATGATTTAAATATATAATTAAGCTTTGAATCAACTTCTAGTAAATATACTGTCATTGATGTTCAACTTTTGTTTATGTTCTGTTAAGTGTACTGTAATTGTTGCTGTCATAATAGAAGCAGAATAAAACCAGTGAAGAGCAGAGGTGCCATAGGCACAATCAGAGAACACTGTATAAACATCAGAGATCCGCGGCTGTTCAACGTCCTCCCAGCAAGCATAAGAATATTGCCAGAACAACCGTGGACATCTTCAAGAGGAAACTAGATTGTTTTCTTTAAGAAGTTTCGGACCTACTGGACTGTGGTGGGTATATGGGCCTGCAGGCCGCTCCAAGCAACAGCCTGGTGGACCAAACTCTCACGAGTCAAGCCTGGCCTTGGGCCCAGCTTGGGGAATGGATGAATTCCCAGAACCCCATCAAGCAGGTCATTCATTTGTCGTTTCTGTTCCTACGAGTCTTCTTATAGGAACAGAAACGTTTCGTTTCTGTTCCTATGAGTCTTCCTATATTGTCTTCTTAAAATACTGCTTTTGTTGCTCCTCTTTTAAGTATTGTCATTAATACTCTTGTACCGATGATACAATAGTAATGTAGGGTAAATCTAAAGCCCAATACCAAACAAAATACAAATAATTCAGAGAACTAAATCTGCATTTTCTCTTTATAGTTCCTGGAGTCTATACAACAATATTGGCCAAAAGGAATCGTGCATCTAAAATCTAACCTTGCAACTTTGCCAGTTTTCTCTGATGAAGAAGTAAGGTGAGTGGGCGAGGTGTTTATCTACTCACACATCCCAATAACTTAGCAACATTACATATAATTAAAACACGTTTTTTCGTGTTCAAAAAACGTTCAAACAGTTACAATTGTTTGTTCACTGCGAGCATCTAAGACAATGATTGGTGAAGATTTGCTGAGATTGACACAACAAAATCTGCTCACAAATAGGTCAGGAAAGACACGTAATAAGGACAGTCGTTAGTGTCAGGCCTTTCACACACGAGTGAGACTGGAAATAACGGCTCGCTTTAGTAAGTGCTCTTGTTATAGTCAAGTGACATTCTGGAAAGTATTGAATCCCGTGTATGATGGGTCTGCCGTTGTCTACCACATTATGTCGCATGATGGGTCTGCCGTTGTCTACCACATTATGTTGCATGATGGGTCTGCCGTTGTCTACCACATTATGTCGCATGATGGGTCTGCCGTTGTCTACCACATTATGTTGCATGATGGGTCTGCCGTTGTCTACCACATTATGTTGTATGATGGGTCTGGCGTTGTCTACCACATTATGTTGCATGATGGGTCTGCCGTTGTCTACCACATTATGTTGCATGATGGGTCTGCCGTTGTCTACCACATTATGTCGCATGATGGGTCTGCCGTTGTCTACCACATTATGTTGTATGATGGGTCTGCCATTGTCTACCACATTATGTTGCATGATGGGTCTGCCGTTGTCTACCACATTATGTTGTATGATGGGTCTGCCATTGTCTACCACATTATGTTGTATGATGGGTCTGCCGTTGTCTACCACATTATGTTGTATGATGGGTCTGCCGTTGTCTACCACATTATGTCGCATGATGGGTCTGCCGTTGTCTACCACATTATGTTGTATGATGGTTCTGCCATTGTCTACCACATTATGTTGCATGATGGGTCTGGCGTTGTCTACCACATTATGTTGTATGATGGGTCTGCCGTTGTCTACCACATTATGTTGTATGATGGGTCTGCCGTTCTCTACCACATTATGTTGTATGATGGTTCTGCCATTGTCTACCACATTATGTTGTATGATGGGTCTGCCGTTGTCTACCACATTATGTCGCATGATGGGTCTGCCGTTGTCTACCACATTATGTCGCATGATGGGTCTGCCGTTGTCTACCACATTATGTTGCATGATGGGTCTGGCGTTGTCTACCACATTATGTTGTATGATGGGTCTGCCGTTGTCTACCACATTATGTTGTATGATGGGTCTGCCGTTCTCTACCACATTATGTCGCATGATGGGTCTGCCGTTGTCTACCACATTATGTCGCATGATGGGTCTGCCGTTGTCTACCACATTATGTTGCATGATGGGTCTGCCGTTGTCTACCACATGTTGCATGATGGGTCTGCCGTTGTCTACCACATTATGTTGTATGATGGGTCTGCCGTTGTCTACCACATTATGTTGTATGATGGTCTGCCGTTGTCTACCACATTATGTTGTATGATGGTTCTGCCATTGTCTACCACATTATGTCGCATGATGGGTCTGCCGTTGTCTACCACATTATGTCGCATGATGGGTCTGCCGTTGTCTATCACATTATGTTGCATGATGGGTCTGCCGTTGTCTACCACATTATGTTGCATGATGGGTCTGCCGTTGTCTACCACATTATGTTGTATGATGGTTCTGCCATTGTCTACCACATTATGTCGCATGATGGGTCTGCCGTTGTCTACCACATTATGTCGCATGATGGGTCTGCCGTTGTCTATCACATTATGTTGCATGATGGGTCTGGCGTTGTCTACCACATTATGTTGCATGATGGGTCTGGCGTTGTCTACCACATTATGTTGCATGATGGGTCTGGCGTTGTCTACCACATTATGTCGCATGATGGGTCTGCCGTTGTCTACCACATTATGTTGCATGATGGGTCTGGCGTTGTCTACCACATTATGTTGTATGATGGGTCTGGCGTTGTCTACCACATTATGTTGTATGATGGGTCTGGCGTTGTCTACCACATTATGTCGCATGATGGGTCTGGCGTTGTCTACCACATTATGTTGTATGATGGGTCTGGCGTTGTCTACCACATTATGTTGCATGATGGGTCTGGCGTTGTCTACCACATTATGTTGTATGATGGGTCTGGCGTTGTCTACCACATTATGTTGTATGATGGGTCTGGCGTTGTCTACCACATTATGTCACATGATGGGTCTGGCGTTGTCTACCACATTATGTCACATGATGGGTCTGGCGTTGTCTACCACATTATGTTGTATGATGGGTCTGGCGTTTTCTACCACATTATGTTGCATGATGGGTCTGCCGTTGTCTACCACATTATGTTGTATGATGGGTCTGCCATACGATGCTGTGATGGGTCTGGCGTTCTCTGCCACACGATGCTGTGATGGGTCTGGCGTTCTCTGCCACACGATGCTGTGATGGGTCTGGCATTCTCTACCACACGATGCTGTGATGGGTCTGGCATTCTCTACCACACGATGCTGTGATGGGTCTGGCATTCTCTGCCACACGATGCTGTGATGGGTCTGGCATTCTCTGCCACACGATGCTGTGATGGGTCTGGCATTCTCTACCACACGATGCTGTGATGGGTCTGGCATTCTCTGCCACACGATGCTGTGATGGGTCTGGCATTCTCTACCACACGATGCTGTGATGGGTCTGGCATTCTCTGCCACATGATGCTGTGATGGGTCTGGCATTCTCTGCCACATGATGCTGTGATGGGTCTGGCATTCTCTGCCACACGATGCTGTGATGGGTCTGGCATTCTCTGCCACACGATGCTGTGATGGGTCTGGCGTTCTCTGCCACACGATGCCGTGATAGGTCTGGCATTCTCTGCCACATGATGCTGTGATGGGTCTGGCATTCTCTGCCACACGATGCTGTGATGGGTCTGGCATTCTCTGCCACATGATGCTGTGATGGGTCTGGCATTCTCTACCACACGATGCTGTGATGGGTCTGGCATTCTCTGCCACACGATGCTGTGATGGGTCTGGCGTTCTCTGCCACACGATGCCGTGATGGGTCTGGCATTCTCTGCCACACGATGCTGTGATGGGTCTGGCATTCTCTGCCACACGATGCTGTGATGGGTCTGGCATTCTCTGCCACATGATGCTGTGATGGGTCTGGCGTTCTCTGCCACACGATGCTGTGATGGGTCTGGCATTCTCTGCCACATGATGCTGTGATGGGTCTGGCGTTCTCTGCCACACGATGCCGTGATGGGTCTGGCATTCTCTGCCACACGATGCTGTGATGGGTCTGGCATTCTCTGCCACATGATGCTGTGATGGGTCTGGCGTTCTCTGCCACATATACTAACTGTAGGAAGAGCAATTATCTTCCGAGTGTCTTAGGAACTATGCTGCCAAGCTCGGCAAGAAGCAATAGTCTTAGAAGCTTTTTCAATGGATTCGTAAGTAAAAGACTTACACAACATTCCTAGACTCGTAAGTTTCAGGACCTTTATTTTGAAAAACATAATAATGTTCACTCCTACAATAACTGCCCAACCACTTGGACTGGACGGTAGAGCGACGGACTCGCTCCAGGCAGGTCTGCGTTCAATCCCCCGACCTACATTCCTTCCTTTGTCCAATAACATATTCTCCTAAAAGATCATTTTGTGATAAACAATTATGATCAAATTATGTAATCTATATCAACAAATTAAAAGATTATGAGACATATTTAAGTTGACTATTTTCCAGTTATGGCAAAGGAAAGTTCACGGTGGAGAGAGATGTCACCTTCGCTGACACCTTAGAGTACGTAGAGTCCATGTCTCTCTTGAAGAACCTCTTGGAGGCTGAGGGCAAGGAGTCAGTCACTAAGCTGATTTCCAACTTGAAACACGTGTAAGGAGCTCAGTATCCCTTGTCCAGTCTCTAGTATCATATATCGTCATATAAAACAGAAGGTTTTTCAACGGACGAAAGTTGTATCATGTTTTCTGTTAATTATATCACAACAGACTGGCAACGGAGATGGCAACAACGGACGAGGCTGCCCCGTTGACGCAAGTGTTTGACTACGGCCTCAGGATGTGGCGGACACCTTCAGTGTGATAACACATCTTCTCGTCTACCAGCGCTCCTCTTATATTGCTCGGTAATGTGAATGATAACCAGAGAGTGATAACCAGTTATCAACATTAATGAACACAAACAGGGTCACAAAAGGTGCTGTTTTAGTCTAATATTCCTCGAGATACAAACTATTTTTGTAAAAACAACACTAGAACACTATATTGTTGAATGTGAAACCGTAAAGGACTTTAGACCTCCTGGCCTCTTGTACCACCAACTGTGTAACTATTTTATTGACTCAGGTGTTCTTGACATCTTGACAATTTATCCAAAATTTGCTTGTCCATTTTAAAGAATGATGAACAATTTTTACTTATATTACTTCTAAGCTGCATCACTTATGAACCCATCCCTGCCCTTGTGTGGCAGTGCACAGTAGAAAGTTGTTTTCACATATCCATACATTAACACAATGATTGTAACCATGATATATATATGTGCTTCAGCCTACAGTTTAGACCTATTGTCTTATGTATGACCCTCTGTCCTGCGTGACAGTGAATACCAACATTATCCTCACTTTAATAAGGCTTTATCAAAATCCTCAGATTAGGCAAAATTGTAATTAATTTTGTCAATAAAGATGTTAATAATAATAAATGTAGAAACAACTCGAACCATTGTTGATGAAAGAGTCAAGAGCCAATAGTCATAAAAGAGCCAGTGGGCTCTTAATGATCTTAGTGGGATCATCGAACTCTAAGTATTGGTGTTGCCCTGCGCCTTGCCGCCCCTATCTCCACCGAACACCAGTGAATCTGCGGCCATGCACGGGCAGACCAATACGGCAGCCATGGTCTCATCTGTCGTAAGTCACAGGGAAAGATTGCCGGACATGAAGCAGTCAATGACATCAAGAGAAGTTTGGCTACAGCTGGGTGTCCAGCACAAAGGGAACCTCAGTTGTGCAGACCTGACAACAACCAAAAACGCCCAGATGGAGTCACCCTGCAGCCATGGAGGGAAGGTAAACAAGTCGTATGGGATTAGACGTGTGCGTCTACATTGGCTGATACCTATCTACCTTACAGCACAGTAGAGGGAGGTGGGGCAGCCACCTTCAGGGAGACCCAGAAAACCAACAAGTACAGAGACCTAGAACGTTGTTACAGGTTCGTGCCGATAGGCTCTGAGACTCTGGGCGCCTGGGGTAAAGGTGCCTTAAGTTCCTGAAGGAGGTGGGTGAGGACCTCATTGGGAAAACTAGAGATACAAGAGCAGCCAGTTTCCTGTTCCCAGCGGCCTCAGTGTCGCGGTCCAGAGGGAAATGCTTGCTGTATCTTGTGCATGCACCNGGAGGAGGCTGCCGAAAGTGTTGATATGGTCTATCTTCCCCTTTGTTTTTAATGATCCATTTGAAGTCACTTTCTCTAGAATCTTGACCAGATTATCCGTCCATGCACTTGTTCTATATTGAATGTTTCTCTGAAGCGATCTGTGTACAGGCAGCACAGTGTAGCTGAAGCATTGGATAGCTCAAAGGCTTTTTCAAGGTCCAGAAAAATAAGGATTCAGGTTTGTCATTGATATGATCCAGGAGGGAGGTAAGGCATTCTGTGGTTCCAACACTCTTCAGTAAGCAAACATATTTTGGTGCAGTGGATTGGCTTTCCATTCAATTCGATTAAGAACCATTCTTTCCGCAGTTATAGCCAGACAGCTTGTTAATGAGATGGGTCTTGGATTTCCTGGGTCTTGGGGTTGGAATGGAAACTATAATTGTACTATTCAGGAGAGTGGTCGAGTTCTTGTCACCCATATTCTGTTGAGATTCAACCAAGGTAGCCTCATAACCTTTTTATAAACATTGTAATCTTCACTTACTGCCGTATACGACCTGGGGTGAGGGAGGTGTACTCCCCGACCTGGGGTGAGGGAGGTGTACTCCCCGACCTGGGGTGAGGGAGGTGTACTCCCCGGCCTGGGGTGAGGGAGGTGTACTCCCCCGGCCTGGGGTGAGGGAGGTGTACTCCCCGACCTGGGGTGAGGGAGGTGTACTCCCCGGCCTGGGGTGAGGGAGGTGTACTCCCCCGGCCTGGGGTGAGGGAGGTGTACTCCCGACCTGGGGTGAGGGAGGTATACTCCCCCGACCTGGGGTGAGGGGGGTGTACTCCCCGACCTGGGGTGAGGGAGGTGTACTCCCCGACCTGGGGTGAGGGAGGTATACTCCCCCGGCCTGGGGTGAGGGGGTGTACTCCCCGACCTGGGGTGAGAGGGTTGTACTCCCCGACCTGGGGTGAGGGGGGTGTACTCCCCGACCTGGGGTGAGGGAGGTGTACTCCCCGACCTGGGGTGAGGGAGGTGTACTCCCCGACCTGGGGTGAGGGAGGTATACTCCCCGACCTGGGGTGAGGGAGGTGTACTCCCCGACCTGGGGTGAGAGGGTTGTACTCCCCGACCTGGGGTGAGGGAGGTATACTCCCCCGACCTGGGGTGAGGGAGGTGTACTCCCCGACCTGGGGTGAGGGAGGTGTACTCCCCGACCTGGAGTGAGGGAGGAATACTCCCCAGACCTGGGGTGAGGGGGGTGTACTCCCCGACCTGGGGTGAGGGAGGAATACTCCCCAGACCTGGGGTGAGGGAGGTGTACTCCCCGACCTGGGGTGAGGGAGGTATACTCCCCCGACCTGGGGTGAGGGGGGTGTACTCCCCGACCTGGGGTGAGGGGGGTGTACTCCCCGACCTGGGGTGAGGAAGGTGTACTCCCCGGCCTGGGGTGAGGGAGGTGTACTCCCCGGCCTGGGGTGAGGGAGGTGCACTCCCCCGGCCTGGGGTGAGGGAGGTGTACTCCCCGACCTGGGGTGAGGGAGGTATACTCCCCGACCTGGGGTGAGGGAGGTGTACTCCCCGACCTGGGGTGAGGGAGGTATACTCCCCGACCTGGGGTGAGGGAGGTGTACTCCCCGACCTGGGGTGAGGGAGGTATACTCCCCGACCTGGGGTGAGGGGGTGTACTCCCCAGACCTGGGGTGAGGGAGGTATACTCCCCCGACCTGGGGTGAGGGGGGTGTACTCCCCGACCTGGGGTGAGGGAGGTGTACTCCCCGACCTGGGGTGAGGGAGGTATACTCCCCGACCTGGGGTGAGGGAGGTATACTCCCCGACCTGGGGTGAGGGAGGTGTACTCCCCGACCTGGGGTGAGGGAGGTATACTCCCCGACCTGGGGGAGGGACCTGGGGTGAGGGAGGTACTCCCCCGACCTGGGGTGAGGGAGGTGTACTCCCCGACCTGGGGTGAGGGGGGTATACTCCCCGACCTGGGGTGAGGGAGGTGTACTCCCCGACCTGGGGTGAGGGAGGTGTACTCCCCGACCTGGGGTGAGGGAGGTATACTCCCCGACCTGGGGTGAGGGGGGTATACTCCCCCGACCTGGGGTGAGGGGGTGTACTCCCCGACCTGGGGTGAGGGAGGTATACTCCCCCGACCTGGGGTGAGGGGGGTGTATACTCCCCGACCTGGGGTGAGGGAGGTATACTCCCCCGACCTGGGGTGAGGTGTATAATGTCTCATTAATGTTACAAACTGTATTTGTTGTAATTGTTAGAGTGGAGGAACAATGGCTGACATGACGTTCTCAGACCCGGAGATTGTCAAGTATTATGTCCGCTGCCGCCCGGCGCCTCCACACAGCCTCATCAACACAGTCATCAACTTTCTTAAGGAAAAAATGGTGGGTGTTTTAAGTTAACATTTCTATTAATATCTTTACTATAAATGAGAATCATTTACATGCGCGGGCTCGCAAATATAATGCTATATGTTTACCTTAAAGTTGGTAAGCCTAGTATCAACAGAACTAGTTAAAAGATACTCATCAATGCTTACCAACGTAATAAGAAGAGGCAAACTTTTATATTATGACAATAGATTCAAAGAAGCAAAAGAAAATATGAAGAACACATGGTAAGCCATTTCTAACATCTTAGGATCTAAATAACAATCACATAATAAGCAGATAAAATTCTCCAAAGATGGTTACACATTTGCAACAAACTTAGAAAAGCCAATGAATTTAACAGCTTCTTTTCATCAATTTGTGCTAACCTTGCCAGAAACATTCCAGAGACCTAGACACATGTTACTAATATCTTACCGGCAGCTATCCTAACTCTCTACTCCTACCAGTCAGTCCGACAGACATTATATCATAATGTCTGTCTGTCAGTCACTTCAAACAAAGTTCGGGAACATTAGTGAAATAACATCTATGGTATACAAGAGTGCCTCCCATGCCCTTCCACCACCCATAGCTTTGCTATTCAACAATTCTTTAGTGTCATACTTTTCCTGATATCCTTAAAAAACAAAAGTAACTTCAGTTGATAAAAGAGGCGAGACAGCTGGCAAACATTTACAGACCAATATCAAACCAACCTATACTTTCAAAAACATTTGGAAAAATTATTTACAAACAGCTCTACACCAGAAATTTTAGCCAAATATCCCCAGTTTGCTAACTGTAGGTAGTAACTGCGTGATTGTAACCTATCCAACGCTGCCCACTGGATGGGGGGCGGTGTGCAGGACAAACATATAATTTTGACACTATCTCTCACATATGTCAGTTGCTTAATTTAGAACCTGTACTTGAGGTCGATCTCGAACCCATTGTTGACGTGACGACTTATATTGAATTTTGTAACTAGCTCATCAAGATTGTAACTTGCTTAGCTAAATGAATTGTGGGGTTCAGTCCCTGAGCCCATTATGTGCCTCTATAACCCTTTCCACTACCGCCCACAAGATGGGTATGGGGTGCATAATAAATGAACTAAACTAAAACTCCTACCTTGTAAAATTCAACATATTAAGTCCCTGCCAATTTGGTTTCCGTTCCCAAAAGAATACCAACAATGTCATTATTAGCCTGCTAAATATAATCTACTCAGCCCTTGACAAAGATGAGTTCCCAATTGGCCTCTACATTGACCTGAGAAAGGTCTCGGACGTAAGTGCGAGTCCTCGACACGGCCCTTGTGGATTTGTTCTGAGAAAGGCCTTTCATACTGTAAATCATAATTACCTCCTACTTAAGCTTCGTCATTATGGAATCCGAGGCCTTGCTCTGAACTATCTTCGATAATATCTTAGTGACAGACACCAGTACGTGGCCATCAATAACATAACCTTCCCCACTCTAACATTAACCGTATGAGTGCCAAAGGGCAGTATCCTAGGGCCTCTTATATTTCTTATAGTCATCAGTGACTTGCCGAATGTCTCCAATGTTCTTAAACCTATAATTTGTTGACGATACTACCTTCATCAGCTCAAACCCAAATGCACAGTCTGTAAATAATAGTGTAAATAATGAATTAAACACAATTCTGCTCCCTTACTGAACTCCTTGGACATGTTAAATATCAAGTCTCTGCACATACTCTCAAGGGGTTCTCTACATCTATAAAACTCTGAATTGCAATGCCAATCCGGACCTTAAGCACTTCCTATGAGGCTGTAATAGAACTCACGGTCACCACATGAGAAACAAATATAGCTTTGATATTCCTTGAGTAAGACTCAACCAAAGCAGAATTGCATTGCATATCAAGGGGTCCCAAATTGTGGAATGACATCCAGTGTTAATAAAAGATGTACATGTCCCAACCAGTTTAAAAGAGAGACTAAGAAATATTTACTTAATATCATGTATCAGGGGGAAGACAAAGAGCAGTCTCTCGTCGAGTTCCACCGGTGACACTCCGTCACTTCTTTCTTTACAGTATCTTAACTGTGGGCTCTGTACTCACTTTCCCTCGTGATAAAGTCGGCGCTTAACCCCTGTGTACACCAAGCTCAAAACACAGGGACCTCGCAGCACCTTTGGGGACTCACTAGGCTACTTTCTGCTTCCAGAGAACGGGAGGTAGAGCGGTAGGTGTCTATCTGGGACATCTGGCTATCCAGCTATTCCTGTGATCATTTGGGTTCTCAGCTGCGCCCAGCGCGGAAGAAATGACTTCAATTCTCTGCTCTAGTCCTCTTGAACATGAGGCTACGTTCCCCGATTTCATAAATCTTTATTCCTGAACTCGTGTGGTCAGTACCTTACGGTCAGGCTTTCCACACATAAATGACGTAGCATAACCGTAGTGAAGATACATATAAACACAGCGTTTAAAACTAAAAAGAACATTTACGGACCAAAGAAATACATAAATAATTAATAATTTGTCTTGGATAGCCTCTATCACATCTGCAATCAACGGCCGCTTTCGACCTTCATTAATACTAACGTTACTCTATTCCCATGTACAGTCTCAGAGTATTCTACCACTTAAGGGTATACATATATATAATAATAAATTCCTACAAGCTCCCTTGAGAATGCCTATTCAACAAGGGGGATAGGGGAGGGCAGATTATTTAGTTAGGAAATGATGATGTCTCCAGTGATTTATAGCTCCCATGTGTCGCCAGCTTACTGAAGTTCCGTCAGCACATCCTTGTCTGCTCCCTGGCAGATAAGGATGTGGTCACACATATCCTCTTCCTTCCTTGGGTAACACAAACGTGGCGCTCGACACACCAGGGGGGACATTCTGCGGGGCGTCCAACGCTGGTGTCAACACTGGATTTCCCTTGACCCTCATCGTTCTGCGAGATGTACCTTTTCCCGGTAGCCTTATGTCAGTGTCCAGTGCACTGATTCACTGCCACGGAAGAAGATATTACGACGGTTGGTTTCACTTGCTGGGTCAGTTTCGATACAGGGCTCCATCACCGTCTGTTCACTATATTCACTGTCTTTATAGGGTAACCAGAGATAGTCATTTCTGCTACACTCACTCGCCTCACTGGATACTATAGATTTGATCAGCGTCAACAAACGAGTGCCCACAGCCTCTTCGTTGGCACAGTTGAATAAAACACTTCCTTTGTAGGGTCACAGTCGACGTTCCACTTGCCTCTCTCCGGCCGAAAATCATAAGGAGCGCTTTCCATTAAGCTAGGCTCTAGGAGACTCGAACCGTGGCCCCCACGCGTGTGAGGCCGAAGTTCTATCGACCGAGCTACCGAGTAGTTTTAATACGGAAAAATTCCAGAAGCAACATCCTGCTGTCAAACTGGAATTTTTTGCTTTCGACTTTTCAACTCTATCGACTCGGTTGATAGAGCCTCGGCCTCACACGCGTGGGGGCCGCCGTTCGAGTGAATGAGATGTTTATTACCATGGAAGTGTGGACGTCACTTAGTGACGTGGACGTGGGTGACTAAGTCCTCTGAGTCAAGTAGAGAGATCTGGGGGTCGATATTATCACACCGAACCTGTCCCCAGAGGCCCACATCAAAAGGATATCATCAGCGGCATATGCTAGACTGGCCAACATAAAAACTGCCTTTAGAAACTTGTGTAAGGAATCGTTCAGAACTTTGTATACCACATAGACCAATACTGAAGTATGCAGCTCCAGCCTGGAGTCCATACCTAGTTAAACACAAGACAAAGTTAGAGAAGATTTAGAGGTATGCCACCAGACTTGTCCCAGAGCCGAGAGGTATGAGTTATGAGGAAAGGCTACGGGAGCTAAACCGCAAGTCCTTGGAGGACAGAAGAGTAATGGGAGACATGATCACCACTTACAAAAATTTTCAGGGGAGTTGACAGGGTGGACAAAGACAAACTATTTAACCACGGGTGGAACACGAACAAGGGGACACAGGTGGAAACTTAGTACCCAAATGAACCACAGAGACATTAGATGGAATTTTTTTTCAGTGTCAGAGTAGTTAACAAATGGAATGCATTAGGCAGTGATGTGGTGGAGGCTGACTCCATACACAGTTTCAAATGTAGATTTGATAGAGTGCAATAGGCTCAGGAACCTGTATACCAGTTGACAGACAGCTGAGAGGCGGGACCAAAGAGCCGAAGCTCAACCACCGCAAGCACAACTAATTAAGTACTAAACAGGTATCTTCTGTAAGCAGGTGAAGTTAAACACATGGGTCAAAATCTTACTGAAGTGACCATACGAGTCATAAATACTCATACTCCGCCCAAAAAACAGAAACAAGCAACACTTAGTGGGCCAGCCAGAGGCTTAAGGCCCGCGCAGGAATATCCCTGCAAAAAAAAGGTGTCCTGCTGATTGACTAACACACACTAAGCTGGTGTCCTAGTTACTAACCAACCCACACTAAGCTAGCTTATAAATAAAAAAAACGAGCTTATATCTCAACTTATACACCAACTCAAACATATTACTTTCCCTCTCATTCCTAGTTACCTAAAGACCCGAGTCCAACACTACGAAGACCAGGTTCCACTCTTATAGGCACCTACATTTGCATGCTTCCTTTATATGTGTTATGTTTATGCCTACCCATCGTATATTAAGTCACACGCTGGAAAAATGTAATCCATTAACTTCAATTGTTGTAATGGCAAACTAATACCAATGTCAAGAATTTTTAAAAGCAGCTAATTATGTGTGTGTGTGTGTGTGTGTGTGTGTGTGTGGTGTGTGTGTGTGTGTGTGTGTGTGTGTGTGTGGTGTGTGTGTGTGTGTGTGTGTGTGCGTGCGTGTGCGTGCGTGTAATTACCTAAGTGTAGTTACAGGATGAGAGCTACGCTCGTGGTGTCCCGTCTTCCCAGCACTCTTTGTCATATAACTCTTTGAAACTACTGACGGTCTCGTGTGTGTGTGCGCGTGTGCCCGCAGAGGACACCGCTGGAGGTGTGTGTGGACGCCGGGTGCGGGTCGGGCCAGAACACAGAGCTCTACAGCCACCACTTCACCCGTGTCGTCGGTGTGGACGTGAGTGATGCACAGATCGCTGCTGCCCGGAGCAACAGTCAACACCACAACGTCAGCTATAGTTCGTATCCAGTCAAGTCACACGTAACACACTTAACCGATTGATTGATTGATAAGATTAAACCACCCAAAAGGGTGGTTTAATCTTTATGGTTTATATTAAATCGTTACTCTCATGGTGGGTAGAGTAAATAGTTCCGTGATTTGGTGTTCACGGTAGGTTGTTCTATTCTTATGTGAATTGCTTCAAGAATTGTAATCTTCTTTACCTGTATAATAGACAAAACCCAAGATGCAAGAAGATTACAAATTCTTGAAGCAATTCACATAAGAATAGAACAACCTACCATGAACACCCATATCACGGAACTATTTACTCTACCCACAATGAGAGTAAGGACAAGACCAGAACATAACGATGCCAACACAGAAGACACTGTTCAACATAACAGGCCAATTACACTGATTAATCTTTGTATGTAGATAGGACTGCCTCTTATGGGCCAATAGGCCTTCTGCGGTTACCTCTATTCTTATGTTCATATGTTTCACCCCATATATATATATATTATATATATATATATATATATATATATATATATATATATATATATATATATATATAGACCGAAAAAGTGAGATTAATAATTCTAACACGAATTTCCTCAATTTTCTTATGTTTCTTTTCACTGTCGATGGTAATTGAAAATCAATTCTCCAAAATTCATTTTTATTTCTAGTCTGACGCGACACTTGAGCGAGTTTCGTAATACTTATTACATTTTCAAAGACTTTAGTTTACACACACACAACTATAACCTGCAACACTAAACAGAGTTTCTACTATGCTATCATTTAAACAGCTTTCATCTTATATACCCGCATTTTGGGTGAGGTGATATGTTACAACAGTTTTGGATGAGGTGAACAAAACTTTCAACACAAGACAGAACACGAAACAATGGGTATTAATTGGGTAAATAAAAGGACAGTGAAAAGAAACATAAGAAATATTGAGAAAATCGTTAGAATTATTAATCTGACTTTTTCGGTCATATTTAATAATATAAGAAAGACTGCTACCAAAATATACTAATATATATATATATATATATTTATATCTATATATATATATATATATATATATATATATATATGCAAACAAGCCTGAATGGTCCCCAGGACTAGATACAACTGAAAACTCACACCCCAGAAGTGACTCGAACCCATACTCCCAGGAGCAACGCAACTGATATGTACAGGGACGCCTTAAACCACTTGACCATCACGACCGGACATAAGGAAGTGATAGCCGAGGCTATATGAACCACTTCCCCGCCGGCACTCGGAGTTTTCAGTTATATATATATAATATATATATATATATATTATATATATATATATATATATATATATATATATAATTTATATATATATATATATATAATGTTTATATATATATATATATTATATATTATATATATATATAATATATATATATATATATATATATAAACAGGAAAACGATTGACATAATAAACATCATCTTAAAATTCTTTTGTAATTTTACGTAAAATTCATGACGTTCGAATACTTCTCGTATTCATTATCATTCTAAAAGAATTACAATTGTATTAAAATAAGCAGCAAACAAAGGATTCATACTGGTCAAAAATACCTTTCAAAAGACAAGAGATTTGAAACGACAAAAGTTACAAAACAAAACACTATTAAACTTACGTGAAGTGATGAAACAAAGTAACGCTAGATATTAATCACAATGTCACTCAAATTTAAATAAAAAATTATAATAATAACTACACAGATACAGAAAATTTATATAAAATGCAAACAAATTTAAAACAGTTATAGATAACTAACTAAAAGCTTGTACGAAACAAATATTGCACAAAAACTAAACACCAAAAAATTGTATTATATATCATAATTATACAAATACAACAATACCAAATTTCAACACTTAAAATGAGTAAAAAAAAAAATCGAAGGAGACTAAAGCAAATAATAAAGATGTCTACATTCTTGAGATGATTCGGGGCTTTTTAGTGTCCCCGGGCCGGTCCTCGACCAGGCCTCCACCCCCAGGAAGCAGCCCGTGACAGCTGACTAACACCCAGGTACCTATTTTACTGCTAGGTAACAGGGCATAGGGTGAAAGAAACTCTGCCCATTGTTTCTCGCCGGCGCCTGGGATCGAACCCAGGACCACAGGATCACAAGTCCAGCGTGCTGTCCACTCGGCCGACCGGCATATTTACATTAACTATAATAAAAAATCTACTATGAATTATACACTTAAACGGCTGAACGTTTATTTTTCGTAGAGGCCACAACTGCCAGTTTTATAAGGATTCACTTATTCTCAAATCCGACTGGTCATTCACGCAAGTGTCAATAATTTTAAAATCGGATTCCAGCAGAGAATGATTCACCTTATAACAATGATTTCTAATCCTGAGAATGCTGGCTTGGATAATGGTAATCCAGTCCTAATTCTGCGCAATAGTATCTATATAGATACTAGTATCTAGTATAATTATTCCAGTTGTAATGCTGGATACATCGCAAGTTCCATTTGGAACTTTAAGATTAGGATACTGGAGCAATAATGAATTACTATTACCCATTATTGATATTACTCTTAATTTGTCTTAAATTGAATATTTTACAATTCGAGTCAAAGCATTTGAAGTATTTCAATGCTTCTGTAGAGTCGGTGTGGCCGAGCAGTTACCCGTGGAGAGTGCGTCCGTCGACCTGGTCACCTGCTGCATCTCTGTACACTGGTTCGACTTGGATGCCTTCTACTCAGAGGTTCAGATGAGTTGACTCATGTTTACTTTACTCATATTCTCATTATTCACATTAACTCATACTGAGTCCGCACCGCACCTCCCCAGACAACCCGTCCTCACACTAGGCTGGTAAAGCAGCAGTCGTCCTCCCCAAACGCATTCATCATTTTAACATACTGTATATTATAAATACTTTGTTCTCATATAAAAATAATATTATATATACATAAGAATTCTATGTATAGTTAGACATAATTAGGTTAGGGTTTAGATTTTGTTAGGGATTATTTGTAGTTATAAGTTTCATGGGTGAAGCATTTACAGCAACCCGTCCTCACTCAAGTCCATTACATTCAGCGGTCATCCCACAGACGCATTCATAAATTTGAACATGCTGTTCATTCAAAAAACGGGAATTTCTCAAGTATAAATTAATATTATAATATATTGGCATTGTGTACATATAGGCATGGGTTAGGTTAGGTGTTTAGGTTCTGTTGGCGATTATTTGTATTTGTAGTACGTGGGTGAAGCATTTATAGCGTTGTGATTCAAACAAAATTCGTCAGGGAAGCACTTGTTCCGGAAGTGTTCGAACGTCTCCGTGGTGTAGTGGTAAGACACTCGCCTGGCGTTCCGCGAGCGCTATGTCATGGGTTCGTATCCTGGCCGGGGAGGATTTACTGGGCGCAATTCCTTAACTGTAGCCTCTAACGCAACAGTAAATGTGTACTTGGATGAAAAAAACGATTCTTCGTGGCAGGGGATCGTATTCCAGGGACCTGCCCGAAACGCTACGCGTACTAGTGGCTGTACAGAATGTAACAACTCTTGTATATATCTCAAAAAAAAAAAACGTTAGCAGTTGTGGTCGTGTGTAAACCGCTTTTCATTCATAAACCAGGGGGTTTGGCGGGTGGATGGAGTCACTTTTGGATCTTTGGAGGACGGGCTGTTTATAGAATTGTGGTTCGAACAGTGGACATGAGCGAATCACTGTTCCGGAAGTGTTCGGACGTCATCAGTTGAGAGTCACGTGGTAAACCGCTTTCATTCATAAACAGGGGTTTGGCGACTGGATTAACGGTGCTTGGACCTTTGTGTGCGAGAACGGTCTGCCTTAGACAAGTCCATTCCATGCAGCGGTCGACGCCAAAGAAGCATTCATAAATGTTAACATGCTGTTCATTCAAAACAGGATTTTTTTCAAAGTAAATTATTATTGTTATATATTAGTATACTGTGCATATTTAGGCATTGGTTAGGTTTAGGTATTTAGGTTCTGTTGGCGATTATTTGTATTTAAAGGCTCCATTTTCCGTAGTCTGTCGTTGTTGTTGTTTATTTTGATTTAGCTACTGAGAACGAAGTGGCCATGTAGCACGGGCTATGGTGAGCCTGTAATGGAGTCTGTCAGAAATTAATATGTAAATGTATTTGGCAACAGGTGAGGCGAGTGTTGAGACCAGGCGGGGTGCTCGCCTGCTACAGCTACCATATATTCTCACCCATTTATCGCGGCAAAAATTTGAGTCAAACTTTTGAACAGGTAATTGTTGTTTCTTTTAGTTATTAGATCTCGTTAAATGTATTCCCATCTGGGGTAAAATAACGAATCTCTGCACATTTCTATCATCTGGCGGCTAGTTTAGTGTTAGTTATAATGTTGCGTTATAGTTTATGCAGGCGATGAGTCACAATAACGTGGCTGAAATATGTTGACCAGACTACACACTAGAAGGTGAAGGGACGATGACGTTTCGGTCCGTCCTGAACCATTCTCACAATCGACTTGAGAATGGTCCAGGACAGACCGAAACGTCGTCGTCCCTTCACTTTCTAGTTAGTTTATATTAATCTTATACTTTCACGTTATATTTAGTTTATGTTAGCTATCTTTTAAAGTTGTTGTGTAATATTAATTTGACGTTTTATATTATTTGTTTAGTCTTTATTACACTATCTTTTAATGTAATAAAAATTAAAGTAAACTAATTTCAATTTATTTAATTCACTCAATATACATTGTATAATTGATTATTATAATAGGGTTAGGCTATTATATTACCTTTCTCTTACTTAAACCATAATGTACATTAAAATTGACAGACTAAGTCTACTCATAAATGAGGATGAAGTGTAATAGTGCACTAAAAATCAAAATAATAACCCACTATTTTGAAAACACAAGGAAACCCAGACTGTATAGTTCGGGCCTAAATCGGGACCCTCTTCAGCAGTGAGCGATAACGACCGCTGGACCTGCTTTGAGTTGGCTGTATGGTTGTATATTTTATTGGACCTGCTTTTATCCAATAAAATATACAACCATACACACAACTCAAACTAGGAGACCCTATATTGGTCCCCGGGCGAAGCTTTAAAAGATGCCAAAGCAAATTTCTTCTAGATTACCAATACTAGGCGGCAGGAGATCGTGTCTTAAGAACAGCTTGATCATTCCACAGAGTTTTAACACAGACCAAACTGCTAAGAACTTAAGCTTAAGTAAAACAAAATTAATTATTAATTACCCAAATAAAGCCAGCAAGGAATTAGTTAACGTCTATCAATAAATAAAACTGAGGCGGCTGGAATCAATAAGATTCCCTGTAATTATTGTAATCAAGTTTATTATGGCCAAGCAGCTGTTAGATATGGTCAAGGAAGCTCAGTGTTATATTAACAAGCGAGTGAGACCGAGCACAAAATTATGTGATAATTATTGTATAACTTATCTACAACACTATGGCTTCAGAAGGAAAATATTAGAATCTACCTTTATAAACAATAATCACAATTATAATGTTTCCCCAAGACAGTGGTTACCAGTTCCACACAGAAATCTCAATAGTGTGATGCATCAACATCACACTATTGTGATTTCGGTTTGTAATGAAGGGCGAAGAGGTAGAACGGCCTATTGACATAGCTCGAGTGCATGGGGGAGTTGTGTAAAACCCTGGTTTGTGTCTCGGAGAGGCTGCAGGATCCAAGTAAGTTAAGTACAACTTCTGGTTTCAACTCTTTTTGACCATGTCGTAGCTCAGTCGATTAAGGCAGCGTCTGGGATGATCTCGGACGTAGGTTCGAATCCTCGTCACGGCCCTTGTGGATTTGTTCATTGGTTACCAGATTTAGTGAGCGGTTGTATAACAAGGAGGTTATTACCTAATGTTATTACCTAACCTCTTCTCAGGACCCAATTAAAGCAGCTTCAGCTGTCATTCTCGCTCACTGCTGAAGAGGGTCCTGGTTTGTGACCGATATATACAGTGTACGTTTCCTTGCGTTTTCAAAAATGTGGGTTAATATTTTTTATTCATGATTTAAATATATAATTAAGCTTTGAATCAACTTCTAGTAAATATACTGTCATTGATGTTCAACTTTTGTTTATGTTCTGTTAAGTGTACTGTAATTGTTGCTGTCATAATAGAAGCAGAATAAAACCAGTGAAGAGCAGAGGTGCCATAGGCACAATCAGAGAACACTGTATAAACATCAGAGATCCGCGGCTGTTCAACACCTTCCCAGCAAGCATAAAAATATTGCCAGAACAACCGTGGACATCTTCAAGATGAAACTAGATAGTTTTCTTTAAGAAGTTTCGGACCTACTGGGCTGTGGTGGGTATGTGGGCCTGCAGGCCACTCCAAGCAACAGCCTGGTGGACCAAACTCTCACGAGTCAAGCCTGGCCTTGGGCCCAGCTTGGGGAATGGATCAATTCCCAGAACCCCATCAAGCAGGTCATTCATTTGTCGTTTCTGTTCCTGTGAGTATATATATTGTCTTCTTAAAATACTGTTTTTGTTGCTCCTCTTTTAAGTATTGTCATTAATACTCTTGTACCGATGATACAAGAGTAATGTAAGGTAAATCTAAATCTAAAGCCCAATACCTAACAAAATACAAATAATTCAGAGAACTAAATCTGCATTTTCTCTTTATAGTTCCTGGAGTCTATACAACAATATTGGCCAAAAGGAATCGTTCATCTAAAATCTAACCTTGCAACTTTGCCAGTTTTCTCTGATGAAGAAGTAAGGTGAGTAGGCGAGATGTGTGTATCTACTCACACATCCCAATAACTTAGCAACATTACATATAATTAAAACACGTTTTTTTCGTGTTCAAAAAAACGTTCAATTACAATTGTTTGTTCACTGCGAGCATCTAAGACAATGCTTGGTGAAGATTTGCTGAGATTGACACAACAAAATCTGCTCACAAATAGGTCAGGAAAGACACGTAATAAGGACAGCCGTTAGTGTCAGGCCTTTCACACACGAGTGAGACTGGAAATAACGGCTCGCTTTAGTAAGTGCTCTTGTTACAGTCAAGTGAGATTCTGGAAAGTATTGAATCCCGTGTGTGATGGTTCTGCCATTGTCTACCACATTATGTTGTATGATGGGTCTGGCGTTGTCTACCACATGATGCTGTGTGAGGGGTATGGCATTGTCTACCACATGACGTTGCATGATGGGTCTGGCGTTGTCTACCACATGACGTTGCATGATGGGTCTGGCGTTGTCTACCACAGGATGCTGTGATGGGTCTGGCGTTGTCTACCACACGATGCTGTGATGGGTCTGGCATTCTCTGCCACACGATGCTGTGATGGGTCTGGCATTCTCTACCACACGATGCTGTGATGGGTCTGGCATTCTCTGCCACACGATGCTGTGATGGGTCTGGCATTCTCTGCCACACGATGCTGTGATGGGTCTGGCATTCTCTGCCACACGATGCTGTGATGGTCTGGCATTCTCTACCACACGATGCTGTGATGGGTCTGGCATTCTCTGCCACACGATGCTGTGATGGGTCTGGCGTTCTCTGCCACACGATGCCGTGATGGTCTGGCATTCTCTGCCACACGATGCTGTGATGGGTCTGGCGTTCTCTGCCACACGATGCTGTGATGGGTCTGGCATTCTCTGCCACACGATGCTGTGATGGGTCTGGCGTTCTCTGCCACACGATGCTGTGATGGGTCTGGCATTCTCTGCCACACGATGCTGTGATGGGTCTGGCGTTCTCTGCCACACGATGCTGTGATGGGTCTGGCGTTCTCTGCCACACGATGCTGTGATGGGTCTGGCATTCTCTGCCACATGATGCTGTGATGGGTCTGGCGTTCTCTGCCACATATACTAACTGTAGGAAGAGCATTATCTTCCGAGTGTCTTAGGAACTATGCTGCCAAGCTCGGCAAGAAGCAATAGTCTTAGAAGCTTTTTCAATGGATTCGTAAGTAAAAGACTTACACAACATTCCTAGACTCGTAAGTTTCAGGACCTTTATTTTGAAAAACATAATAATGTTCACTCCTACAATAACTGCCCAACCACTTGGACTGGACGTAGAGCGACGGACTCGCTTCAGGCAGGTCTGCGTTCAATCCCCCGACCGTCCAAGTGGTTGGGGCACCATTCCTTCCCCCCCATTCCTATCCCAAATCCTTATCCTGATCCCTTCTAGGTGCTATATAGTCGTAATGGCTGGTGCTTTCGCCGATAATTCCTTCCTTTCTCCAATAACATATTCTCCTAAAAGATCAATTTTGTGATAAACAATTATGATCAAAATTATGTAATCTATATCAACAAATTAAAAGATTATGAGACATATTAAGTTGACTATTTCCAGTTATGGCAAAGGAAAGTTCACGGTGGAGAGAGATGTCACCTTCGCTGACACCTTAGAGTACGTAGAGTCCATGTCTCTCTTGAAGAACCTCTTGGAGGCTGAGGGCAAGGAGTCAGTCACTAAGCTGATTTCCAACTTGAAACACGTGTAAGGAGCTCAGTATCCCTTGTCCAGTCTCTAGTATCATATATCGTCATATAAAACAGAAGGTTTTTCAACGGACGAAAGTTGTATCATGTTTTCTGTTAATTATATCACAACAGACTGGCAACGGAGATGGCAACAACGGACGAGGCTGCCCCGTTGACGCAAGTGTTTGACTACGGCCTCAGGATGTGGCGGACACCTTCAGTGTGATACACATCTTCTCGTCTACCAGCGCTCCTCTTATATTACTCGGTATGTGAATGATAACCAGAGAGTGATAACCAGTTATCGACATTAATGAACACAAACGGGTCACAAAAGGTGCTGTTTTTTAGTCTAATATTCCTCGAGATACAAACTATTTTTGTAGAAACAACACTAGAACACTATATTGTTGAATGTGAACCGTAAAGGACTTTAGACCTCCTGGCCTCTTGTACCACCAACTGTGTAACTATTTTATTGACTCAGGTGTTTCTTGACATCTTAACAATTTATCCAAATTGCCTTGTCCATTTTAAGAATGATGACAATTTTACTTATATTACTTCTAAGCTGCATCACTTATGAACCCATCCCTGCCCTTGTGTGGCACGTGCACAGTAGATAGGTTGTTTTCACATATCCATACATTAACACAAGGATTGTAACCATGATATATGTAGGTGCTTCAGCCTACAGTTTAGACCTATTGTCTTATTCTGACCCTCTGTCCTGCGTGACAGTGAATACCAACATTATCCTCACTTTAATAAGGCTTTATCAAAATCCTCAGATAGGCAAAATTGTAATTAATTTTGTCAATAAAGATGTTAATAAATAATGTAGAAACAACTCGAACCATTGTTGATGAAGAGTCAAGAGCCAATAGTCATAAAAGAGCCAGTGGGCTCTTAATGATCTNAGTGTTGTGTCTAAAAGTTTTGGATTTCTTGGTGTCCGAAAACCTGACACCATTTACTAACATTTAGTACAATATGTAGATAATATTGCCGCTGTTTGTAATAACAAATTAACTCTAGAAATAGAGCTTTAATCACTCGTATAAGACGCCCAGTGGAATTTTCCGCAATAGAAAACGGGGGATATCAGTGCCACGTCGCTATAAAATTCACCAGGTAATTCTGTTGGGAATTATTCTTAATACAACAGTCTTTGTACTGTAAACATCATAAAAACTTTTCACTTGAATCAACTTAATTATTAGTACCAAAATAGAGTAAATGTAAGCCCTCTATCCATTTTGATAAAACGCATCTGTAGAAAATTTGTGCTTGGGGTTCTACTACCCAAAATCATTTACGTCCTCTAATTTCTCAACACAAAGCTGCTGTTAGGACAATATCCAACTCTGGCCCCAGACATCACTCGGTACCCCTACTCAAATCTCTGAATATGTTAGATATTAAGTCACTGCACATTCTCTCATGTGTATTATACATATATAAAACGCTGAACTGTAATGCCAATCCTGACTTCAAAAGCTTCATTGAAGGTTGTAACAGAACCCATGAGCACCACACCAGAAACAAATACAGTTTTGATATTCCAAGAGTACGACTTAATCAAACTAGAAATGCTCTACAGATCAAGGGACCCAGAATGTGGAATGACCTTCCCAATCATGTTAAAGACTGTACCTCTCTCAACCAGTTTAAGATTAAAACGAAGCACTACCTAATAAATTCCCTGTAACCTACCTTACCCCTCTATTGTCAACCCATGTCTGATATTTTAATCAACGCTGTTTGTCGACCTAATTGTAATTGTGCTGCTTTTCCAGCCATGTTCCCCCTTTTTTTATTTTTATTTGTTCTCAACACATTTTATTTTTTATACTCAAATAGTATTAAGTTTTATTCATTAATGTTTTTCCTGCCCGAAACGCTTTGCGTAATAGTGGCTTTAGGCATTGTATGTACTAGCTCTATCTATAAATCTATCCAATTTTGTAAAATCTCTTGTATGTATGTACCTTACCTGAACAAACATTATCATTATCATAACAAGGGATGCAGTCAGTGGGAGGGAGCCCCCAGTAGTCAGCTATTGTTAATTTTATCAACAACGTCTCGAGTGGAGCTCACTTCAAGTTCCACAGAAACTCCCTTGGACGAAGTGTTATGGCAAGTAAAGTGCTTCCATTATCAACAGTCATAATCTTCAAATAAGGGAAATGTCCAATTCCGAAATCTTATCTAGTCACTCCTGGGCCAGCAATGTTAGGTTGATAAGATATTATTCCGGTTAGGACAAGAGAATCGAGAGACAAACCCAGGTTGAGCAATATTCTCATATCTTTATTTAAATTGGCAATATTTCCTTGATATAGCTGTCATATTAGGATTCCTGCTATTATTTGTGAGTGCCCTTTGACAGGTGTAACTGAAGAGGAAGAAGAATTAACTATGTTAACCAAACCACACACTAGAAAGTGAAGGGACGACGACGTTTCAGTCCGTCCTGGACCATTGTTAAGTCGATTGTGATGATTAAAGGAGGAGATGGCAATAAATAGGCAGAAGAGAGGCGAGAAGAAAATCTTAGAGGATGAAAGCTAAGAGTTAACTAGTTACCTAGCATCAGTACACGAGTTGAAGCCAGTCACCCACGAGGAGTTGTAGACTGGCGTGTTCATCCTTGTTCATAACTGGTTGACTAAGCAAACTACCATACAGATAAAGATAAGCTGTAGCTAATTTAAGTTACCTGTGTAGTCTAATAGTGTAGTGAATGTCTACTAATCAATAATTGAAAGATTATAGATGTAAATAATTTAATAAACCCCCAATAATGTGTAAGGAAATCGATTTATGGGAATTTTAAGAAATACAGTCGACTTTAAACAACAGTTTGCTATCGAAAAATATAAATTAAAGCAAAAAATATAAATTCTATATAAATTAATATAAATTAAATAAATATAAATCTCACAGATCAATTCCCCACACTTGGAGCTCCTCCGCTTCCGGACAGGAACCGAGGATGCAGCAGGCGTTTCCCCTCTGGATCGCCACACTGAGGCTCTGTAACAAGAAACTGGCAGCCCTTGGGTCTCTGGTGACGTCAATGAGCCTGGAACCCAATTCTTTGATAAATCCCAAGGCGCTCTTACCCCAGGGGCCATGCGTCTCAGACGCTATGGGAACAAAAGGTTTATTGACCTTCCAGTCGCCTGTACTTGATTGATTTTACACACTCCTACTTACTAGTAGTATGTAAACTTGCTCACCAGGTGGTTGCCCACCCTTCGAGTCTGAGAAGTTGAATGAGGGTCAGAAGTCGGCATAAAACGAACAGGTAAAAAGCAGACGAGGAGTCACAATAACGTGGCTAAAGATATGTTGACCAGACCACACACTAGAAGGTGAAGGGACGACGACGTTTCAGTCCGTCCAGGATCATTCTCAAGTCGATTGTGAATGGTCCAGGATGGGCCGAAACGTCGTCGTCCCTTCACCTTCTAGTGTGTGGTCTGGTCAACGAACAGGTAAAAAGTTCGTTCACGAATAAGCCGCCATACCCACCATGGAGCCACAGCTAGAGGACAGGACACTCGACCAGACGGGGCTCCCCCAAGGGTCCATCGTGGGTATCCGCCTTGCAATCGCCTTGCAATTGCCTTAAGAACTGTGAGTCCATCGAGATCGAGCTCAGCAACGAAGGCAAAGTTTGACAATAAGTGCCGTTAAATTACTAATAGAAATCTACTTTAAAATTAATTAATTGAGGTGGACTGTATGATGCAAATGGACTGTATTATATTGATTAGTCATGTTGGGGATTATCCTTCTACAAGGATAATCCCTTCTTAGTCCTAGATAATCCTTCTTAGATTAAGGACCTGCCCAAAATGCTGCGCATACTAGTGGCTTTACAAGAATGTAATTACTATGCTATGTATCCTCACAATCCCAATGTACCTTCTCGTATATATATATATATATATATATATATATATATATATAATATATATAATATATATATATATATATATATATATATATATATATATAAATATATAAGTACTCCGAGTACTCTTTATTTTCTTCTCCGAGGCTATGGGTCCCTACACTTGCACCAGAGGTGGTACCCCAATATATATATATAAATAAATAAATAACAAGTTGGGGGTATGTACGTACGTAGCGTACACCAACAGTGGCGGGTAACAATAAGCTACGAAATGTTAGTTAGGTTACTACATAGGTTAGTTGAATGATAAGGCTTATCTCTAGCGTCGCAAAGGCCTGGTAACAGGCACGAGTTTCCTTCAGGCAATCTTGGAACCTTGTAGGGAGGAAGACTAAGGTGACTTAGGTAGCCTCGTGGTGCACCGGGTCGACTCGATAATGTCCGCTCGGACTATACCTGCCAAATAAATTATATAAGTAATAAGTAATACACTGTACACTACAGAGCGAATATTCCAAGAAGATGGGTTTGTATTAATAATTTGACTTACCAATTATGGTTAGAGCGCATGCGTCATAACCGGGCAACGTTAAAGAGAGTATGATAATGGTCAATAACATACTACAACAATTGCTCGGAAATAGCACTTCCCTCGTACGATGAGTTCGTTGGTTGAGCGGAAATGTTTCTTTCCTGTGTCAAGAACTAGAGAAATGTGACTACGGTTGGCAATTAAGAGCTAAAACGTGCAGCTTCTTCTTTGCCAAGCACTCGGGTCGCGTGCTGTCTGCCTAAACGTTTCGCGCCTAATGGTGGCTCGTCTCTCCCCAGCGTGGGACGCCACCCCTGCTTGGTTCAAAATACGTCATTATCGACGTGGGGAGAGTGATGCTTGATTTACTGTTTATTTAGGTACAGTAACTACTGATAAGTACTTTTTTATGTTATTTAGTCTTTACATTGAAAGTTTTATGTTACTACAAGTGAGAGAGATTATACGTATAGTGGATTTTGCATATGTGGCAACATCCCGTTTTCCTTGGGATAATGCTGATTACGTTCTCTTTGAGAATCTAGTGATGTTAGTAATATTAGTATGTACCTGACATAACCATTTAACTTGGATTGTCAGAGGTTAGTAGATATTGTGTCGAAAAAAATCTGACAATATTAGTATATTTTGGTAGCAGTCTTTCTTGTAAACGTATGTTGCTGAATATGACCGAAAGGGTAAGATTAATAATTCTAACACGAATCTTCTCAATGCACTCTGTCAATCATCATCCTGATTGTTTCGTCCACAGGCACGTTGGTAAGTAATTATCAAAAGAAGGCACCAAGCCGGGAATGCTATGTAGCACCATCAAATGTGCAGAATAATCAGAGGGCGCTAAATATCACCAAGGATGCCAATACGAGAACAGAAACGCATAAGGCGAACGATATCAAAAGTATCCGAGTCACCAAGAATACTTTCGAGGGACAAGCGACCGAGGGGGACGGTCGGAAAACAGGACACACGCTCGTCTTGGAAGTCAGGACATTAGGCACGTTGGTAAACAACGATTCCACATCCAGAGAGGCTCTCGTCCCCGTGGCCCGCACAAAAGGACTAGGACACCCTGATGTTGCTAAGATTAATCTCCTACAGCAACTCCATCGGCTCTAGGGCTTCCAGACACCAGCCAGGACACAAACACTAGCCCCCCCAGCCAAGGTACTGACAACCCAACATACCACATACCAGAACAAACGACACACACACATGCCAACCCATGGTGGACAGGCCACCCAACTTTCAAACCTCTTCTCTCTCTACACCCGCATCCTCTTCCAGAATGTCACCTCCCCATCCCTCTACCTCCCCCATCCTTTCCAAACCCTTTGGACATCTAAGCTAAGCTAAAGAAGCTATAAATTAATATTATTATATATTAGCAAATTGGGTATATTTATGCACTAGTTAGGTGTTTAGATTCTGCAGGTGATTTGTCAATCCGTCCTCAACTCAAGTCCATTACATCCAGCGGTTGACCCCACAGACACATTCAACAATTTTAACATGCTGTTCATTCAAAACAGGAATTTTCTCAAATATAAATTAATATTATATATTAGTATATTGTACATATATATAGGCATAGGTTAGGTTAGGTGTTTAGGTTCTGTTGGCGATTATTTGTATTACGTGGGTGAAGCATTTACAGCGTTGTGGTTCGAACAAAATTCATCAGTGAAGCACTTGTTCCGGAAGTGTTCGAACGAAATCAGTTGCGAGTCGTGTGTAAACCGTTTTTCATTCATAAACAGGGGGTTTGGCGTGTGCATGGAATGGACTTTGGGTCTTTGTTTGGAGGACGGGCTGCATTTATTGCGGTGTGGTTCGAACAAAATTCGAACGAAACGTCGTCGTCTCTTCACTTTCTAGTGTGGTCTTGTCAACATACTTCAGCCACGTTATTGTGACGCATCGCCTGCATCAATGTAGTGAGTTTGGAACACTTGCAGGAGGATATAGTTAGTTTAGCAGCCTCTTTGGAATATTGAGGTTGATCTTGGTGCTCTCACATGTATTTGTACTTTTTTCAGGAACATATTGACAGATGTATATGTTGATAGACGTTCAATATCATGATCATTCAGCACACTTCTTGAGTATATAGAATAACCTGTAAGAAAATGTAATATAGCGAGCACAATTGGACAGACCAGTCCTTCAGTCGTGGCATAGCGCCTCACTGTTCAGCTGACTGTGCTGGCTCACATGTCCACAGCTCTGTCCATCACACGTCCACAGCTGTGGCCAACACCCACACGTCCACAGCTGTGACCAACACACACACGTCCACAGCTGTGGCCAACACACACACACGTCCACAGCTGTGGCCAACACACACGTCCACAGCTGTGGCCAACACACACATGTCCACAGCTGTGGCCAACACACACGTCCACAGCTGTGGCCAACACACACACGTCCACAGCTGTGACCAACACACACATGTCCACAGCTGTGGCCAACACACACACACGTCCACAGCTGTGACCAACACACACATGTCCACAGCTGTGGCCAACACCCACACGTCCACAGCTGTGGCCAACACACACACACGTCCACAGCTGTGGCCAAAACACACACACGTCCACAGCTGTGACCAACACACACACGTCCACAGCTGTGGCCAACTCACCGAGCACCACAACTATTACACACACAAGATGACTCAGTAATATGACAATTTATGAGTAACTTTATTTTTAGGTGAAACTTGATACATAATGGAAAGCAAAGAAAGCAAGCACAGTATGACCTGGCAGGTGTGGAGCTGACCTCCTCACCTCACACATGTAACAACTCACACCACTAGTCTAAAAAACTAAAAACAAATAAATTTACATCTGTATATTGATAAATATATTAACATTACATATATACATACATATTATATATATATATATATATATATATATATATATATATATATATATATATATATATATATATAATATATCACGAAGAAATTAACGTGATGTACAATGTGACAGTCAGACAACGAAGGAAGGATTAATACAGGAATTTCCTAAAGTACTTTCGTATTTAATAATACATCTTCGAAAGAATGGATTTACAATTCAGTGGTTGAGGATATATTGGCAGGAAAGAGGTGAGGCGAGGTACAATGTATATAATGATATATTAATAAGATATTAGTGAGATAAGTGGGTGTCAATGATCCTACTCAAATCGCCCTTTACGGATCAATCAAAAATAGATCTAAATTATACAAACCACTGCTAATGTTCAAATTGCATGATTTTCTAATCTGTATTAAAGCAAATTCAATAATGTTCCTATTGAAAGTGACTTTACAATTCGTTATTGAAGAAGCCATCTCCCAATCAATTTGATTAGAACTTTCAGAGAAAACAGCATTAGACAACTGGAGTGTTCTCGTAGTGATCATTGTCATTTACAAAATACCTTGTAAAGACTAATAGGTTCTATGTTGAGCAAACTTCCAAAGATTTGAAATTTAGAATTTTGCAACATAAATACTCTGTAAGACACGGTAAATTGCCTAATGTTTTGTTCATTTGTCTAAAACTTCTCAACAAATTAATAGGGAGATGCTTTCTTCAATAACTGTAAAACATTTTCAATAGAAACATTATTGAATCTGCTTTAATACAGATTACAAAACCAGGTAATTTGAACATTAGCAGTGGTTTGTATAATTTAGATCTATTTTTGATTGATCAGTAAAGGGCGATTTGAGTAGGATCATTGACACCCACTTATCTCACTAATATCTTATTAATATATCATTAAAGACATTGTACCTCGCCTCACCTCTGTCCTGCCAATATATCCTCAACCATTGAATTGTAAATCCATTCTTTTGAAGATGTATTATTAAATACGAAAGTACTTTAGGAAATTCTTGTATTAATCCTTCCTTCGTGGTCTGATTCTGTCATAATATATATATTATATATATATATATATATATATATATATATATATATATATATATATATATATATATATATATATTAACATTAGTGTGTGGGTGTGTGTGTGTGTTACTGTTATTAGTCAATTATGCACAGGTCTCCATAAAACATAAATACCAGTATAATAAAATAACACACAGGTAGTTGCTAAAGTCTTATCTGTACTGAGAACAGTCTGAGGCGTGGTGACAACAATAGCAAATGATTAGCGACTCGGAAGCTTGACAATCCCAGTAGGCAGATGACCTCTCTTGTTCAGATTGTCAAGCAGGAATTCTCTTGGACTGATACCTAGTAAAGTGGTAAACATGACCCCCCACCCCCATCTATGTTCATGAATAACAAAAAAGTATCAGAGTGCTGAAGATACAAAACGCCATTCTATACAGACATTTTGTACCTTCAGAAAGAGAGGATCAAAATGATATGAAAATTATTTTGCCTGCCTGACATCGCCAGACTTCCATAACATGTACAGCGGGAGTAATGATGCATGTCTTGGTCCACCGTGAATGGCATCTATGGCCACGAACAGACGGGTGAAGATCGTATGATTTCTTTAAAATGTATGAATTACCTACGCGATGCCGAGTGAAAATGCGTTCCTAGAATATCATTCCTTTTAATATGAAGTGTTCTTATGTATTACGGGAAGCTTGTAATGCGAGTTGGTACAAACACTGGTTATAAAACATGTTCAGGATTAGTACAATATGTAAACTTGGATGACAAGTGCTGCGCCCTCTTGACATTTTTGGCAACAATGATCTTTGATTGAGGATTGTTGACATTACTGCAGCTGTTGTTTTTAAATACGTTCCTCAAATACAGTGAGAGTTGTATGGGAGAGGCGCTAGCATAGACTATGTTGGACCGTGCTGGTCTCTACCCGCTCGGAATACAACCATGCTGGTCTGTACCCGCTCAGAATACAACCATGCTGGTCTGTACCCGCTCAGAATACAACCATGCTGGTCTGTACCCGCTCGGAGTACAACCACGCTGGTCTGTACCCGCTCGGAGTACAACCACGCTGGTTTGTACCCGCTCGGAGAACAACCACGCTGGTTTGTACCCGCTCAGAGTACAACCACGCTGGTTTGTACCCACTCGGAGAACAACCACGCTGGTTTGTACCCGCTCAGAGTACAACCATGCTGGTTTGTACCCGCTCGGAGAACAACCACGCTGGTTTGTACCCGCTCAGAGTACAACCATGCTGGTTTGTACCCACTCGGAGAACAACCACGCTGGTTTGTACCCGCTCGGAGTACAACCACGCTGGTCTGTACCCGCTCGGAGAACAACCACGCTGGTCTGTACCCGCTCGGAGTACAACCACGCTGGTCTGTACCCGCTCAGAATACAACCATAATGTACTACTAACCCCCACACTGTTACAGGATTTGATTAAAATTATTACAGCAAAAACGAAATATAGAAAGTTCTATGAACAATAGGTGTATTGGGAAAATATTTAAGGTACTAATATTTCTCCTGTGGTGTTTTCTGGCATCGTTGTGCCTCAGGTTGCCAACTATGGCGGCTCATCCTTCACCTGATAAAATTTTGTTAACTCTTTTGTTTTGTTTCAGTACCATTATTACAATATTATCATCAATTTACAATATTATTAGATATTCACAAATTTAGTATATTTAGGTTTTAAATAAATTCATGATGTGTCTTAATGTAAAACCTGGTTCAGGCGAAGGTTGGTAGGTGTGCGCGCCACACCGTCCCTCCTCCACCACTCCTGTAGGGACGGGAGGCGGCGGCTATCACACAGTAACACCATTCAACACAACATGGAACAATTATATACACTCTCACACCTAGCGATCAGCCACCTACGACTCTGTCACATCCCTAGTTTGAAAATAACTGGAATGAACAACAACGTCTATGCTTTTTCTAGAGATGTTTAACCTGTCTACAAAGGTGATCTAAGTTACATTAAATTGTTGATTTTGTCTAGATGTACTTTTTGTGCCACTTTGATCTAATACTGAAGAATGCTATACTAATCAAAGTTGAATTTTCTGAAATGTCATACACATCTGCTGACCAAGAGTTTGTCTTTGATACACAAATATGAGAGTCAGTGTAGCCTAGGCACAGTCTGCACCGGTTGCAAATGAGTTCTTTCCATCTTACACCATTTTGAACACACCAAGTCTTGACATTATTGTTTCGGTTATCTTTGTCACATTTATAAAATTAATTTGCACGAAGGCAATAAGAATATGTGGGTGGCACGGTAGCTGCGGTGCCCCAGGATAGGGCCGGACAGGTAATAGACGACATGCTCCCTACACTTTATTCTGCCGTCTAGGCGCCCAAGGGTGATCCGGCAGCACAAGGCCCCTCCCCTGGTCTTCCTAGTGTGCCTACGCCCAGTAGCCTTTACTTTTTATTATCTCGCTAGACCCTCAACAGTAATACCCCACCTCAACACATCGACAAGCCAGTGCCTTACAATCTAAATCCATGACGAGTGCCAGAGCAGGCAGTGCCAGGCTAACTGGTTCAGGTGGTCACGTTCGCGGGGGCCTGACCCATCCTCTCATATTATCGAACCGGCTCCAACTCCTTCCACCTGATTATGTCATAATAATGACACCCAGAAATAGCTGAATTTTGTAATCTTGCATTTTTTGCCTTGCATGAAATTATCAGTAAGGGTTTTAGGTTCGTGGGAGCCGCCTCGTTCAGCAGTCCCCACGCGAGGAACTCTGTTGCGTTGCACTCTCCTTCCCTGGCGCAAGCACCTGGCAGGGCTGCACTACCCTCGAGACGTAAACTTTCAAAACTTTCTTTCTGTCATCTGTGACAGACACACGCACCCCTGGCGGTGTCTTGCAAGGGCTCAGCTATGGGCACTCGGCCTCAGGGGGACGTGTGAAGAACCAGACGCTGTCCTTCTATTCCCAGCAGTCTCCTTTTCTCACCCATGGTCATCCACTAGATCCAGACCTGTCGACCCATACCACACTCCACCTCACTCAGAAGGGCATTGCTCCCAGATAACCCTTAGGTGCCTGGCAGTTTTATCGGGCTAGTACCAACCTCACCGTGCCCATGCCCGGCGCAGCACATCCACAACATGCCAGCCACATACCCTAAGCAGCTAGTCCTAGTCATCGCTGCTACAAGTAACCTAGTGTTGCGTAGGTCTTCACAAAAGGTGTATCCATTTTGCAGCTTTCCCTGGAAAAAACCAAGTTGCTCATTACTTACAAGAAAATCAATGAGACTAGGATAATATAATTAAACTACACGATTTTAAATATATTTATATTTAAGTGTTTATCAAATTCTACTCTATATTTTTTTTAATATAAACTTAAGAGTCATGACTCAGCCAAGGCAAGTACTTCAAGAATACTGATCGAAAGAGAGCTAAAGTCACATTAAAAGCAGTGGAAAAGCCGAAGCAAACAACAGTGCATCAGGCTACTGGCGCCTGACACTGCAGTGGACCATGCTACTGGCGCCCGACATCCACAACGTGCGCCAGTAGCCTATGAACCAGGCTACTGGCGCCCGACACTATACTGGACTAGGCTACTGGCGCCCGACACTACTGCAAGTATTTCATACAGACGTGAACTCTTGGTTGTACACAACAGTGGCCCACTGACTCCACCTCATCACGCACCAAATGACTTTTGCAATACAAGTAACAAGAAACTGAAATAAGAAATCTATGTTAGTCACTGGGTCACTGCTATTAAGACTCATGACAAAATGTAAAGATTGGAGCATGAGGTACCCAAATAAATGTAATTCCAATTAGGCATTATATAACATCAAATTTAATTGTGCTTGAATTTAGGCATTTATATGGTAAAACATACTCAATTTATGTGTTATGGTTTAGCACGAGCCTTACTGACATGTTTACTGAATTTTTTTTGTAGACTTTCATTAGAACAACATTTGTATAGAATATGTGAAGTGATGTTAAGTAATTTGTGCCTCATGCTGGCGGAGGATCTCTAAGGGAAGTGTAAACAACACCAGTTTCCGCTGCACACCTAGGAACATACCAATCATGCCACCCCCAGGAGCATACAATTGACGCCATCCTAGGAGCATACCCGTGATGC
>WNGS01007182.1:8245209-8255430 GCA_020271785.1 Procambarus virginalis
CTGTCAACTGGTATACAGGTTCCTGATCCTATTGCACTCTATCAATCTACATTTGAAACTGTGTATGGAGTCAGCCTCCACCACATCACTGCCTAATGCATTCCATTTGTTAACTACTCTGACACTGAAAAAAAATTCCATCTAATGTCTCTGTGGTTCATTTGGGTACTAAGTTTCCACCTGTGTCCCCTTGTTCGTGTTCCACCCGTGGTTAAATAGTTTGTCTTTGTCCACCTGTCAATCCCCTGAAAATTTTGTAAGTGGTGATCATGTCTCCCATTACTCTTCTGTCCTCCAAGGACTTGCGGTTTAGCTCCCGTAGCCTTCCTCATAACTCATACCTCTCGGCTCTGGGACAAGTCTGGCGGCATAACTCTAACTCTTCTCTAACTTTGTCTTGTGTAACTAGGTATGGACTCCAGGCTGGAGCTGCATACTTCAGTATTGGTCTATGTGGTATACAAAGTTCTGAACGATTCCTTACACAAGTTTCTAAAGGCAGTTTTTATGTTGGCCAGTCTAGCATATGCCGCTGATGATATCCTTTGATGTGGCCTCTGGGGACAGGTTCGGTGTGATAATATCGACCCCCAGATCTCTCTACTTGACTCAGAGGACTTAGTCACCCACGTCCACGTCACTAAGTGACGTCCACACTTCCATGGTAATAAACATCTCATTCACTCGAACGGCGGCCCCCACGCGTGTGAGGCCGAGGCTCTATCAACCGAGTCGATAGAGTTGAAAAGTCGAAAGCAAAAAATTCCAGTTTGACAGCAGGATGTTGCTTCTGGAATTTTTCCGTATTAAAACTACTCGGTAGCTCGGTCGATAGAACTTCGGCCTCACACGCGTGGGGGCCACGGTTCGAGTCTCCTAGAGCCTAGCTTAATGGAAAGCGCTCCTTATGATTTTCGGCCGGAGAGAGGCAAGTGGAACGTCGACTGTGACCCTACAAAGGAGTGTTTATTCAACTGTGCCAACGAAGAGGCTGTGGGCACTCGTTTGTTGACGCTGATCAATCTATAGTATCCAGTGAGGCGAGTGAGTGTAGCAGAAATGACTATCTCGGGTTACCCTATAAAGACAGTGAATATAGTGAACAGACGGTGATGGAGCCCTGTATCGAAACTGACCCAGCAAGTGAAACCAACCGTCGTAATATCTTCTTCCGTGGCAGTGAATCAGTGCACTGGACACTGACATAAGGCTACCGGGAAAAGGTACATCTCGCAGAACGATGAGGGTCAAGGGAAATCCAGTGTTGACACCAGCGTTGGACGCCCCGCAGAATGTCCCCCCTGGTGTGTCGAGCGCCACGTTTGTGTTACCCAAGGAAGGAAGAGGATATGTGTGACCACATCCTTATCTGCCAGGGAGCAGACAAGGATGTGCTGACGAGAACTTCAGTAAGCTGGCGACACATGGGAGCTATAAATCACTGGAGACATCATCATTTCCTAACTAAATAATCTGCCCTCCCCTATCCCCCTTGTGAATAGGCATTCTCAAGGGAGCTTGTAGGAATTTATTATTATATATATGTTACCCTTAAGTGTAGAATACACTGAGACTGTACATAGGAATAGAGTAACGTTAGTATTAATGAAGGTCGAAAGCGGCTGTTGATTGCAGATGTGATAGAGGCTATCCAAGACAAATTATTAATTATTTATGTATTTCTTTGTCCGTAAATGTTCTTTTTAGTTTTAAACGCTGTGTTTATATGTATCTTCACTACGGTTATGCTACGTTTTATGTGTGGAAAGCCTGACCGTAAGGTACTGACCACACGAGTTCAGAATAAAGATTTATGAAATCGGGGAACGTAGCCTCATGTTCAAGAGGACTAGAGCAGAGAATTGAAGTCATTTCTTCCGCGCTGGGCGCAGCTGAGAACCCAAATGATCACAGGAATAGCTGGATAGCCAGATGTCCGAGATAGACACCTACCGCTCTACCTCCCGTTCTCTGGAGGCAGAAAGTAGCCTAGTGAGTCCCCAAAGGTGCTGCGAGGTCCCTGTGTTTTGAGCTTGGTGTACACAGGGGTTAAGCGCCGACTTTATCACGAGGGGAAAGTGAGTACAGAGCCCACAGTTAAGATACTGTAAAGAAAGAAGTGACGGAGTGTCACGGTGGAACTCGACGAGAGACTGCTCTTTGTCTTCCCCCTGATACATGATATTAAGTAAATATTTCTTAGTCTCTCTTTTAAACTGGTGGGACATGTACATCTTTTATTAACACTGGATGTCATTCCACAATTTGGGACCCCTTGATTTGCAATGCAATTCTGCTTTGGTGAGTCTTACTCAAGAATATCAAAGCTATATTTGTTTCTCATGTGGTGACCGTGAGTTCTATACAGCCTCATAGGAAGTGCTTAAGGTCCGGATTGGCATTGCAATTCAGAGTTTTATAGATGTAGAGAAACCCTTGAGAGTATGTGCAGAGACTTGATATTAACATGTCCAAGGAGTTCAGTAAGGGAGCAGAATTTGTGTTATTCATTATTTACACTATTATTTACAGACTGTGCATTTGGGTTTGAGCTGATGAAGGTAGTATCGTCAACAAATTATAGGTTTAAGAACATTGGAGACATTCGGCAAGTCACTGATGACTATAAGAAATATAAGAGGCCCTAGGATACTGCCCTTTGGCACTCATACGGTTAATGTTAGAGTGGGGAAGGTTATGTTATTGATGGCCACGTACTGGTGTCTGTCACTAAGATATTATCGAAGATAGTTCAGAGCAAGGCCTCGGATTCCATAATGACGAAGCTTAAGTAGGAGGTAATTATGATTTACAGTATGAAAGGCCTTTCTCAGAACAAATCCACAAGGGCCGTGTCGAGGACTCGCACTACGTCCGAGACTTTCTCAGGTCAATGTAGAGGCCAATTGGGAACTCATCTTTGTCAAGGGCTGAGTAGATTATATTTAGCAGGCTAATAATGACATTGTTGGTATTCTTTGGGAACGGAAAACCAAATTGGCAGGGACTTAATATGTTGAATTTTACAAGGTAGGAGTTTTAGTTTAGTTCATTTATTATGCACCCCATACCCATCTTGTGGGCGGTAGTGGAAAGGGTTATAGAGGCACATAATGGGCTCAGGGACTGAACCCCACAATTCATTTAGCTAAGCAAGTTACAATCTTGATGAGCTAGTTACAAAATTCAATATAAGTCGTCACGTCAACAATGGGTTCGAGATCGACCTCAAGTACAGGTTCTAAATTAAGCAACTGACATATGTGGAGAGATAGTGTCAAAATTATATGTTTGTCCTGCACACCGCCCCCATCCAGTGGGCAGCGTTGGATAGGTTACAATCACGCAGTTACTACCTACAGTTAGCAAACTGGGGATATTTGGCTAAAATTTCTGGTGTAGAGCTGTTTGTAAATAATTTTTCCAAATGTTTTTGAAAGTATAGGTTGGTTTGATATTGGTCTGTAAATGTTTGCCAGCTGTCTCGCCTCTTTTATCAACTGAAGTTACTTTTGTTTTTTAAGGATATCAGGAAAAGTATGACACTAAAGAATTGTTGAATAGCAAAGCTATGGGTGGTGGAAGGGCATGGGAGGCACTCTTGTATACCATAGATGTTATTTCACTAATGTTCCGAACTTGTTTGAAGTGACTGACAGACAGACATTATGATATAATGTCTGTCGGACTGACTGGTAGGAGTAGAGAGTTAGGATAGCTGCCGGTAAGATATTAGTAACATGTGTCTAGGTCTCTGGAATGTTTCTGGCAAGGTTAGCACAAATTGATGAAAAGAAGCTGTTAAATTCATTGGCTTTTTCTAAGTTTGTTGCAAATGTGTAACCATCTTTGGAGAATTTTATCTGCTTATTATGTGATTGTTATTTAGATCCTAAGATGTTAGAAATGGCTTACCATGTGTTCTTCATATTTTCTTTTGCTTCTTTGAATCTATTGTCATAATATAAAAGTTTGCCTCTTCTTATTACGTTGGTAAGCATTGATGAGTATCTTTTAACTAGTTCTGTTGATACTAGGCTTACCAACTTTAAGGTAAACATATAGCATTATATTTGCGAGCCCGCGCATGTAAATGATTCTCATTTATAGTAAAGATATTAATAGAAATGTTAACTTAAAACACCCACCATTTTTCCTTAAGAAAGTTGATGACTGTGTTGATGAGGCTGTGTGGAGGCGCCGGGCGGCAGCGGACATAATACTTGACAATCTCCGGGTCTGAGAACGTCATGTCAGCCATTGTTCCTCCACTCTAACAATTACAACAAATACAGTTTGTAACATTAATGAGACATTATACCTCACCCCAGGTCGGGGGAGTATACCTCCCTCACCCCAGGTCGGGGAGTACAACCCTCTCACCCCAGGTCGGGGGAGTATACCTGCCTCACCCCAGGTCGGGGAGTATACCCCCCTCACCCCAGGTCGGGGGAGTATACCTCCCTCACCCCAGGTCGGGGAGTACACCCCCCTCACCCCAGGTCTGGGGAGTACACCCCCCTCATCCCAGGTCGGGGAGTACACCCCCCTCACCCCAGGTCGGGGAGTATACCTCCCTCACCCCAGGTCGGGGAGTACACCCCCTCACCCCAGGTCGGGGAGTACCCCCCTCACCCAGGTCGGGGGAGTACAGCCCCCTCACCCCAGGTCGGGAGTACAACCCTCTCACCCCAGGTCGGGGAGTACACCCCCTCACCCCAGGTCGGGGGAGTATACCTCCCTCACCCCAGGTCGGGGAGTAAACCCTCTCACCCCAGGTCGGGGAGTACACCTCCTCACCCCAGGTCGGGGGAGTATACCCCCCTCACCCCAGGTCGGGGGAGTATACCTCCCTCACCCCAGGTCGGGGAGTACACCCCCCTCACCCCAGGTCGGGGGAGTACAGCCCCCTCACCCCAGGTCGGGGAGTACAACCCTCTCACCCCAGGTCGGGGAGTACACCCCCTCACCCCAGGCCGGGGGAGTACACCTCCCTCACCCAGGCCGGGGGAGTACACCTCCCTCACCCCAGGCCGGGGAGTACACCTCCCTCACCCCAGGCCGGGGGAGTACACCTCCCTCACCCCAGGTCGTATACGGCAGTAAGTGAAGATTACACTGTTTATAAAAAGGTTAGGAGGCTACCTTGGTTGAATCTCAACAGAATATGGGTGACAAGAACTCGACCACTCTCCTGAATAGTACAATTATAGTTCCCATTCCAAACCCCAAAGACCCAGGAAATCCAAGACCCATCGCATAACAAGCTGTCTGGCTATAACTGCGGAAAGAATGGTTCTTAATCGAATTGAATGGAAAGCCAATCCACTGCACCAAAATATGTTTGCTTACTGAAGAGGTGTTGGAACCACAGAATGCCTTACCTCCCTCCTGGATCATATCAATGACAAACCTGGAATCCTTATTTTTCTGGACCTTGAAAAAGCCTTCGAGCTATCCAATGCTTCAGCTACACTGTGCTGCCTGTACACAGATCGCTTCAGAGAAACATTGAATATAGAACAAGTGCATGGACGGATAATCTGGTCAAGATTCTAGAGAAAGTGGACTTCAAATGGATCATTAAAAACAAAGGGGAAGATAGACCATATCAACACTTTCGACAGCCTCCTCCATGGGGAGAATCGAGTCTAAAGATAATCATTGAAGGATTACCAGTTCAAAAATCAGCATGTGACTCGCAGAGGCTCAAAGCAGTCATAGAACAACAAATGGAAATCATCTCAAGACCGACAACGATCGACTCACGTCTTCACAGACGGATTAGTTGATCAAGAAAGAGGTTCTGCTGTTCTAGCAGTTTACACTACCAACCATGAAGCTTACTGGTGCATGAATAGTGGTTGCTCAACATTGCAAACAGAATTATATGCCCTGAAAGAGGCCATAAATTATACAATTGAGAATAATTTACATTATGTCATCATAGTGACTCAAAATCTTTGCTCCAATCATTGTTATCAAGCCAGCACAGAGATAATATTCAGCTTATTACAGAAATCCTGCATATAGTAAAAGAAGCTCACAATCTAGAGTTGCCAATCACCCTAAATTACACACAGAAATCACACTAACGTGATGCATCAAATGAACAAATCCACGAGGGCCGTGACGAGGATTAACAGAAATTATATGCCCTGAATATATATACAAAATCCTGGTTTGTGCCTCGGAGAGGCTACGGGATCCAGTAAGTTCAGTAGAACTTCGGTTTCAACTCTTTTACCCTGTCGTAGCTCAGTCGATTAAGGCAGTGTCTGGGATGCTCCCGGACGCAGGTTCGAATCCTCGTCACGGCCCTTGTGGATTTGTTCATTTGACCCTAAATTAATAGTGCAAGTATTGCACCACAATTAAATCTAAAACACCGACAGTAACAGCTACCTTAGGTTGGTAGCGTTGAGAGGGGCCGAGGGTTGGGTAGCGGTGGCGGGGTGAGCGGGAATGCGGTGCGGGTATTGGGAGACCTTGCACCATACATCAGTGCTGTCACCGTGAGCAAGCGGCTCGTGGGGAGGAATGTGTTAAGTGGGGCGGTGTGAGAAAATTCAAAATGAAACCATGAGGATAATTCTTGGAGCCTCCAGATGCGCAAGAATTATCATCATGAGAGAGGAATTCTGAATTCTTTTCAGAATTCCTGCTGAATTCTTTCACACTCAACCATATGTGAAAGAATTGAGCAGCTCAATACTACCTTCTGTGTAAGGGTGATGAGAGATCCAATATCACCCTTACTACTTAGAGAAGTTACTACTTTACTTAGAGAAAACTGACTAGTGCTGTTTGTAGGCGGGAGAGTGTTGCCAACGCACCAGCGGGCAACCTAGCTATATGCAAGCTGGCTGAGTAGCAGTGCTGCCAATCTCATTAAACTATATATTCCTATTGTATCCAACGTACTAGCCAATGGTATCCCATTTTATCTGTACCCTGAAATACAAGTGTCTTACATGTCCATGAACAAAAAGAGCAAGAAAAACCCAGCACTCCTGAAAGCAACCACACCTAAAACCATTGATTCCTTTATAAATAACTTACGGCCTCACGAGCACTATGCTTACGCTCATGGGTCTGTTCAAATGTCAACAGGTCTCACTGCAGCAGCCTGTAGAATATACAAAGACAACATATGTACACAGACCACAAGTGTGAGACTCAATAACTGGCTTAGCTCCACACATGCAGAATTAGCTGCACTACAACTTGCCACTAACGCACTGAAGAACAGGTGAGGCGAAATAAGCGAAATAGTGACTATAAGCAATAAGTCATATATGTGCTGTCTTGTGCGAGAGCAGGTTGCTTGGCCCCAAAATGGACCCTTGCGGTACCCCACTCACCTCATTTCTCTAGTCAGATTTGTTTCCATTTAGCATAATTCTTTGTTTTCTTTGTTCAACCAATGTTTTATCCATTCTAGTATTTTACCATTATTCTATAGGCCTGAAATTTCCTTGCCAGTCTTTCATGTGGTACCTTATCAAAGGCTTTAGCAAAATCCACATATATTACATCCACCGGAAGTCCTTTGTCCTAAATAGCTGGTTACTTACCGTTTTTAACGGTAACCGCGTTTTTAACGGTAACCGGTTTTTAACGGTAACCGCTGGTTACCGTTTCCAAAAATGTGAACAGATTTGTAAGGCAGGATCTGTTTTTAACAAACCCATGTTGTGTCGATTGTACAAGATTGTTCACTGAAAGATGGTGAATGATTCCCACCCTTATGATTCTCTCCGTGAGCTTGCCTATGTGTGATGTCAAGCTGTGATGTGTGATGATGGCCGGTAGTTTTCTGTTTAGCTCTTTCTGCTTTTTTTTTTTTTAAATAGGGGTGACATTTGTATATTTCCATTCAAGGGGGGACTATCCCTTGATCCAGAGATTATGTGAAAAGTATTTTCAGCGGTAGGCATAGTTCTTCTGCCAATTCCTTTATAACTCTGGATTTAATTCCATTCACATCTTGGGCTCTTGAGTCTTTTAGTTTGTCAATGTTCTTCCTGATTATGTCGCATGTTATGGGTATATCCCTAAATCCCTTCTCACCTCCTGCATACATTTGTGTGGATGATGGGATGTTATCTAACCCTCTTAGTGTTAACACTGGTGTAAAATATTCATTTAGAGCGTTCAAGTTCAAGTATGTTTATTGAGATAAGAAAGAAATACATCTCAAAGGGATAGAGTAGCTTAGGCTATTTCTACCCCCCCCCTCTCTACTTCAAGTCCCTCAAGGGGCGCACAAATTCAGAGTACAAATAGACAAATAACATTACAAAATCCCATTTAACATTGCAGCACTTTTGTCGTCCTTTATAACTTGGTTAGTCTCATCTGTTAAGGGTTCCAACCATGTGTAAATATTTCATTCAAATTTAAATTCAATTAAAAATTCAAATGTTTATTCAGGTAAAGTACATACATACAAGGTGTGATACAAACATTGATGATTTATAGATAGAGCTAGTACATACAATGCCTAAAGCCACTATTACGCAAAGTGTTTCGGGCAGGAAAACACTAAAGACTAAAACTTAATACTAATTGAAATTAAAGTATAAATTGTGCTGAGAAAATAAAAAAAATAAAAAAAAGGGGGAACATGGCAGAAAAAATAGCAAATATGCATTTGGTCGACAAACAGCATTGTTTAAAATAGCAGACATTGGTTGACATTTAAGGGGTAAGGTAGGTTACATGGAGTTAATTTTAATCAACGCTGTTTGTCGACCTATTGTATTTGTGCTGCTTTTTCAGTCATGTTCCCCGCTTTTTTTTATCTTTATTTGTATTTCTTCTCAACTCATTTTATTCTTTATACTCAATTAGTATTAAGTTTTAGATATTAATGTTTTTCCTGCCCGAAACGCATTGCGTATAGTGACTTTAGGCATTGTATGTACTAGCTCTATCTATAAATCGATCCATTTATGTAAAATCACTTGTATGTATGTACCTTACCTGAATAAACATATTTATTTATATTTATTATTTATTATTATTTATAATTAATTATAAATGTCTTATCTTACCTAATATTTCCATGGTTCGGTTCTTAGCTCTTGTGAAGATCATAAAGTTATTATTTGGTCAAATTTAATTTATTTTTTGTACAGAGGCAGGTATTTTCTCTTGATTCCATGTATGACTAACCATCTGTGAGATGGGGATATTAGATGAACTAATAGCTAGTTTTGATGTACACTGTGTAATCTTTCATATAGAATAGGGTTATCTTGAGTTATCTTGAGATGATTTCGGGGCTCTAGTGTCCCTGCGGCCCGGTTCTCGACTGCAGGCCTCCATCCCCAGGAAGCAGCCCGTGACAGCTGACTAACACCAGATACCTATTTACTGCTAGGTAACAGGGGCATAGGGTGAAAGAAACTTTGCCCATTGTTTTCTCGCCGGCGCCTGGGATCGAACACAGGACCACATCACATCACAAGTCCAGCGTGCTGTCCGCTCGGCCGACCGGCTCCCCATAGGGTAGGGTAGCGGCACATAAGCTTGTTAATAAAAAAAATCATTCCTTGATGGTAATCTAGAAATTAAGTATAATTTATCTGTGTGGGGTTTCTATATTTGTAGTCCACCTTAAAATATGGCGAGCACATGAGGGGGGGTGACCAAACCACACACTAGAAATTGAAGATTATCCTGGCCGGGGGAGGATTTACTGGGCGCAAATTCTAACTGTAGCCTGTGTTTAACTCAACAGTAAAATGTGTACTTGGTTGTAACAACGATTCTTCGCGGCGGGGATCGTATTCCAGGACCTGCCCGAAACGCTACGCGTAACTAGTGGCTCTACAAGAATGTAACAACTCTTGTATATATCTCAAAAAAAAAAGAGGCTACGACGTTTTGGTCCGTCCTGACCATTATGATACCGAGGTGTGTGTTTAGTCAACCACACACAAACTAGTGCGTGGTTTGGTAAACATTTTTCAGCCACGTTTTGTGCTTTTCAGCTGCATTATGATGGGTTTAGCTTCCTCCCCCCCCCCCTACCTGAATTTGGTCATTTATACCCCTCTTTATGTTAGCACATATCTTAATACTCTATATCTATAATCACAGTGGGCTCTACCCATGCTGTATGAGGAAGGAGTCCTGTACCAGGTCTAGAAAAGATCTCCTGCTTGTGATGTTAGATTTACCCGTTTGTGAAGTTCATGTGGTGATGGTTTT
>WNGS01007182.1:8266170-8276613 GCA_020271785.1 Procambarus virginalis
TGGCTATCCTTCCATCTGCATTTATCCTTCACAGTTGTCCTTCTAACTCTTGTTTACATTCTATGCACTTTCTATCCCTTTCTCCTTCATGTTCTCTTGCCACACGAACCCACACACCCATCCCTTCCAGCTTCCTTCTCCTCCTCCCGTTCCTCAACGTTGGCTGCAGTTCTATTAAGTTTAGCAGAGTCTTGTGTCCACCAGCCGGCGAGTTTGTTGGCCGGAGTGGAGCCCAACTTGTCATCGTGGAGGTATCCGGCCGCCGGGCTGAGCCCCGCGCCACCACCAATCGGAAACTCATAAAGGCAATTTCTGTACGCTTGACTAGAAGTGTGTGTGTGGAAGGGGGGGCAGGGGTGGTGTGTCTGCTGGGGTGTGAGGGGGGTGGTGGTTTGCTGGTGTGAGGGGGGTGTGGTTGCTGGGGTGTGAGGGTGGTGGGTTGGTAGGTGGCGGGGATTTGTGAGGGGTGTTGGTGGTTTGCGGGGGTGTGATTGGTGGTGGTTGCTGGGGTGTGAGGGGGGTGGTGGTGCTGGGGTGTAGGGGTGGTGGTTGCTGGGTGGTTGTGAGAGTGGTGTTGCGGGGTGTGTGAGGGAGGTGGTGGTTGATGGGGGTGATGGGGTGGTGGTTATGGGGTGTGAGGGGGTGGTAGTTGCTGGGGTGCTTTGGTCTGGCAGCAGACAGGTCTCGTCCCCCCACCCCACCCCTGATTTCTAGGGACATGGATAGGACCACAACTTATGCCTCGCACGTGAGGATTCCAGGGAGGAAATGGGAAGACAGAGAAACTGGTCTAGTAGTAGAGCTCTGCACATCTCGGAGCTTCACATTCCCCTCGCCCTATAGTTCCAGCTTCTTAATCTCCTGTTACGGATCCTTCCCTCCACGTTACAAAAAAAAAGCAATCTTGCTCCCTAGCCACCATCAACCAGCCTGTATTCAGGTCGGCCATATTGTCGCGGACGACGACGGAACTTCCCAAAAATTCTTCGGGATGCTCATAAGACAATTTGGCTGCCGCGACAACGTCTCTGGTGTGGTGGAGGATGGGTTTAAGGGATGGAAAGGATAGACGAGAGGAAGGGGCGGGGCTCATCTACGGGATGGTGTTTACTGCAAATCTGGAGCTGGAGATTGGGACTATGGGAATTTCGATTGGAATGGAGAATAGTTCCTGTTTGGCAATTGAAGAGGTGAAGAGCACTTTTTATAGGAAATAAGTGTGGCTGAGGCGTGATGTTCTGACTCATTATACGCCTCCCAGACGACCAGGACGGCAGTTAGCTCTGGCTGGGAAGCTCCTATTCTGGCAGGGATAAGAGGACAGACTAAGAGCTTTTATCCTATAAGGATATTTTTTTTTTTTTTTTTTTTTTTTTTTTTTTTAACCAATTCTTCTGACGGCTCTCATCGTTCTCCGGGCGCCATAGTCATTGATCCTCGTTCTCGCGGCTGCCAGTGACCTCGTTTCTCGCGGCGCCAGTGAACTCGTTCTCGCGACGCCAGTGACGTCGTTCTCGCGGCGCCAGTGACGTCCCAGATTTGCCCCTATTTTTGCTTCCGTTCTCTAGTGTTGTCGCCCCCCCCACACCTGGCGCCCATTCCCCTCTGTCGCGCAGGGCGTAATCTAAGACAGGATATGAACTGGCGCTGGTCACTATTGCATATGGGGGTTCGAAGATGGGTTGCCAAGCCAGCCCCCGACGAGAGGACGGGCCGAGGTTGTTCTCTGCCAAAAGACGAGGACGGCCGAGGCCGGTTGTCCCTGGCCAACGAAGAGAGACGGGGCCGAGGTGTCCCTGGCAAAAGAGAGGGAACGGGCCGAGGGTCCCGGCAAAAGAGAGGACAGGGCCGAGGTGGTCCTTGGCCAAAGAAAGGACGGGCCGAAGTGTCCCTGGCCAAATTCATGAGGTTTACCCGTCGGTAGAGAGGAATAACAGGCGGGGGGGGGGGGAATTGATAGGGGTAGATAGTGAGGATTGTTGCAAGCGGTAGCGAGGATGGTGCAAGCGACAAGTGGTAGTGAGAGTTGATACATCAGTGGCCGGGAAGACCGATGAGTAGCTAGTGCTTGATTGATTGATGAGGATTGAGCCACCTAAGAGGTGGCACGGCATGAATAGCCCGTAAGGCTAGTACCTACCTTCAAGTTACCTTAGAGATGATTTCCAGGCGTAGCGTCCTCCGCGGCCCGGTCCTCGCCCAGGCCTCCGCGTTGGTGGACGCGGCTGCTCGCAGCCTGTAAGTACGAGTCTCAACCTGGTGATACTGTTATCCCTTGGAGGTGCTTGTCAAGTTCTCAAGAGAGGACTTGAAGAGTATGGCCTGGCCATACTGCTGATCATGTTCTGGCCGAATGAGCGCCAAGAAGATTATAGTGTGTACCGCGGCCCTGAATGAAGACCTTCCTCTGCGGCATACTTGTGAATCAGATTATATCATTTGCATTATTATAATTTTGCCCCGAGGGGAGATTTATTGGGCAGCGTCACTCGTCCTGGAGTGGTACACCGCATAGTGACAGTATTGGGCAGCGTCACTCATCCTGTGACGTTGACACACCGCAATAGGACAGTATGGGACGGTCATCAATCCTGTGAGTGGACACACCGCCATAGCAGCGATGTACAACACTCCCCAATAGGAAAAAAAACCCGTGGGTTGTCCAACCCGTACTTGTACCCAGACGCGCTGGGATCTTGCTTAACTGTCTCAAGTGAACAGCTTCATCAATCAAGAAGATTAACATTTGCAAGCCATACGTATAGCTTGCTTGGTTGCAAATAAATCTTGTGAGCTTATGCACCTTTGAGACGGACGAGGGGTGGGTTTTATACCTCATAACCGTACGTGCACGTTATCAGGTATAAGATAATACCTGGTTAAAACGGTAAATAGTTATTCAGGTATAAGATAACCTGATAACTATTTACTAGTTACCAGTAAACTAGGTACTGATTTATCTACTCAGTCTCTGAGTAGATATATCAGTTACTGGATATTACTACTCGCTACCTCTTTAACAACAACCAAATTAACCCAACCGTGACCCTGACCTGACCCGAACTTGATAAACGCCTCCAAGGATAACCGGATCAACCATGGCTGGTGTATACTCAGGCTGCGAGCAGCTTGCGTTCAAACAACCAAGCTGACCATACCACCATTAGAAGGCTCTGGTCAGGACCGGGCGCTGTTGTGGAACATAGACCCGGAACCAAAACAAACAGGTGGGTAGACCGATGGAAGTATCGGGAAACATAAGCCATTACGACTATATAGCACTGGGAAGGGGTCAGGATAGGATTTGGGATGGGACGGGAGGAAGGAATGGTGCCCCAACCACTTGGAAGGTCGGGGATTGAACGCCGACCTGCATGAAGCGAGACCGTCGCTCTACCGTCCAGCCCAAGTGGTTGGCGCGTAATTAAACCGAATCCAACTAACGAAAAAGAAAGAGATAAAACGAGTTTTATACATGTTGTATACATATGCATTACGTCACTGTCGTCTGTTGTTTTGTGGTTAGGTTAGGTTCGCTACCTGGAACAAGAAGTTCCAAGTAGCACGGGCTATGGTGAGCCCGTCATCTCTGACTCTGTCATAATGCTCACGCCGAACAGGTTTCAGATCCCAATGGTTGCGAGTGGCGGTGGGGGGGGGGGGGGGGTTATGGCTGGCAAGTCTATCCAGATGGCATCCAACTTTGCGGTGTAAAGTTAGGCGCAGGAAGTAGTGTGTATACACACGAGGCTGTTCGACCACCCCGCCGGCTGTCGGCGTTGCGTCAAGATTTACATCACCTAACTGTCGGTCATGTCACTGTATCGTGCGGCCCCTCTTCGCCAACGTCCCGCCCAGGAATGATGGATGGAGATGGAGGCTACCTTACCTTATTGAGGTTACCTTGAGGTGCTTCTGTGGCTTAGTGTCCCCATGGCCCGGTCGTCGACCAGCCTCCTGGTTGCTGGACTGGTCAACCAGGCTGTTTGACGCGCTGGAGATGGGGGATGCTGAAACAGGTGGTGGCAGTAAGGAGCCGCTGGTGGGACCAGGAGGAGGACGGTGGCGCCCTCTACACAGTCATCTACTAAATAACGACACTGAGAAATAGATGTAGATTTAGGTGGGGATTACTTTTGTTTCAATAAGACGTGTGGCTGATTAGCTTCGACTTTATGTAATCTACCCAATTTGCCCCTCCTTCTTTTACTTTGCTATTATCTCTCATTCTTCATACCCACTTTTTTCTTTCTTCCTCTTTCTCTCCTCCCCTTTCTCTTCCCTTCTATCCTCGCCCTCCCTCTTTCTGTCCCTTCTCCTCTTCCTTCTCTCCTTGCCCAGGCACGTTGAGAGAGGAGCGAAGCCAGCAATCATAGCCCCTGGGTCTCCCTAGTTGTGTTTGCGGGGGTGAGCTCTGGCTCTTGGTCCCGCCTCTCAACTGTCAATCAACTGGTGTACAGGTTCCTGAGCCTATTGGGCTCTATCATATCTACATTTGAAACTATGTATGGAGTCAGCCTCCACCACACACTACTTAACATACATTCCATTGTTAAACACTACAATCCATAGTACCCTGACACTGAAAAAATTCTTTCTAACGTCCCTGTGGCTTTAGGAGGAACAGGGTTTGATATTGTAGATGGAGCGAGAGGTTACAGGCCTCTCCCGCATCTTGTCACCACCTAACTACCTGCATCCTTAAGGGTCTAAGTGAGGGTCCTTAAGGGTCTAAGTGAGGGTCGTTAAGGGAAGTGTACTGCGTGCTTCGGGAGACCTCCTTCGGGAGACCTCCTTCGGGAGGACCACCTTCGGAGAGGAAGGAGGAGGGTCATCCTGGGAGGAAATGGTGGGAGATGAGCATGTGAACAAATCCACAAGGGCCGTTATCTTGAGGTTATCTTGAGATGATTTCGGGGCTTTAAGTTGTCCTAAGTGTCCCCGCGGCCCGGTCCTCGACCAGGCCTCCACCCCCAGGAAGCAGTCCGTGACAGCTGACTAACACCCAGATACCTATTTTACTGCTAGGTAACAGTTGCATAGGGTGAAAGAAACTTTGCCCATTGTTTCTTGCCGGCGCCTGGAATCGAGTCTGGGATCGAAACCAGGACCACAGGATCCTGTGGCCGTGATAGGATTCGAACCTGCGTGTGGGAGCATCCCAGACGCTGTCTTAATCGACTGAGCTACGACCGGCTCTTCTTATTTGTTCATTTGATGCATCACGCTATTGGGATTTCTGTATGTTATGAGCAAGGGTTGATGGTGTAAGTGGGGGGGGGGGTTATGGGCAGGGGGTGGTTGTAGTGTCGGTGATGAGCGGTAGTTTATGGTAGTTCTGTCGACCGGCTGGAAGTGTAGTCCATTTGTCGAACCATCTGTTACCTGTCAGGCCAGGGGCTGCGGGCAGGGGGAGGGGGGCAAGTAGGGGCAGTGGGAGGGGACGGGATTGGGGGGGGGGAATGGCAGGGACGGGGAGGATGGACAGGAGGGGGGGAGGATGGGCAGGGCAAGAATTGAGGCTTACGCTTAATTAGGGCAGATCGGGTCATTAGTGCTTATGGGGCGCCATTACTGCTAGGCCACACATTGTTCCCCTACCCAACGCCATCCCATTCCCCATGTCCTCCCATTCCCCCCTAGATCTCGCTAGTCCCTTCTCTCCAAGGCCTCTCCTTCCCCACCCCTTCTCCCACATGTCTTTCCCTTCCCCCTGGCTAAGTCTTTCCCTTCCCCCTGGCTAAGTCTTTCCCTTCCCCCTGGCTAAGTCTTTCCCTTCCCCCTGGCTAAGTCTTTCCCTTCCCCTGGCTAAGTCTTCCCCTTCTTCCCTCCTGTACTACTGATCGCTGTTGGAAAGATGGGGAAGTGACCTTCCATGTCGAATGGGCTCCCGTCGTCCACACACTGGAGTATTAATTGTGGGTTGTGATTATTCCTAATGTGCTTCGTGATGTGAGGGGTTCCACAGACTCCTGCAGCCACTTTTAGTGGTGGTAGTCCTTCGTTCTGAAAATTAAATTTTGTTTTATCGTGCGAAAATAGACAAGTTGGACGGTATCAGTCGTCGCGTGTGCTTGTACGGGCCTGTACTCACATATTTGTGCCTGCAAGATCGAGCTTTAGCTCTGTGTACCCAGATATGTCTGCAGGGTTAGGCGCTCTCTCATTACCCCTGACTTCCAAATGATCAATCTTTTCTTGCAGTGCCGTCATGGAGTCTTCAAGTTGCGTACTGTATGTGTGTTCACTCATGACTTCGTTCTCAACCACTTTGGCTGGACGGTAAAGCGACGGTCTCGCTTCATGCAGGTCGGCGTTCAATCCCCGACCGTCCAAGTGGTTGGGCACCATTCGTTTCCCCCCGTCTCATCCCAAATCCTTATCCTGACCCCTTCCAAGTGCTATATAGTCGTAATGGCTTGGCTCTTTTTAACCCTAAAAATGCCTTCCTTCCTGATACCCGCCCACAGGATGGGTCTCCATGATAAACCAAAGATCGTAACCTCTTGTGAGGTAACATCATGAACGTGAGATCGTTCCATACATTATAAACATAAACAAATCCACAAGGGCCGTGACGAGGATTCGAACCTACGTCCGAGATCATCCCAGACGCTGCCTTAATCGACTGAGCTACGACATGGTCAAAAGAATTGAAACCAGATGTTCTACTGAACTTGGATCCCATTATAAACCTATTTTCCATATGCAGGCGATGAGTCACAATAACGTGGCTAAAGTACTATTTTCCATATTGGAGTACTGAGGTGAGGTGCTTGTCTCCTACAGGTGCACGGTGCAGCTGGCGTGCCAGAAGGCGACCTTCTCCTCCCTCGCTGGTTGAGCTTCGGCTCCGGCCAACAATGTATCGACTTCGAGATGATACTGCCGGACAGACTACCCATTGACCAGATAGCTACGGTGAGTGTTTCTTCAGTTATTGTTATTTCTAGGCTCGCCCCCTTAGTTCCTAGGCTCGCCCCCCCCCTCCCCCTAGTTCCTAGGGCCCCTCCCCTCCTACATTCTTCCCATGCGAACATGCATGCTGAATGGCTGGGATTCATCAAACATTTACGTGTTCCCTTATGAAACCGGTACATCTTTCCTCGATCATGGCAGCTAAAGATTTTTGTTAAACAGTTCACGAGTTTGAAAATCCCATCCCAGCGGGTTTTCTTCCTATTGGGGAGTGTTGTATATGCTGCTATGGCGGTGTGTCCACTAACAGGATGAGTGGCGCTGCCCAATACTGTCACTATGGCGGTGTGTTCACTCACAGGATGTGTGGTGCTGCCCAATAAACTCGCCCCTCGGGGCAAAATTTTAAATTGCAAGGTCGTTCTCCACGCAAGGTTATCATTGTGTGATGGAAAAAAGAAGTATAGGTGTTCGACAGTCCTTCTAATGGCTGGTGTCAATGCCAATCGCATTACAAAAAAAAAAAAAAAAAAAAAAAGTTGACTGCTTGGCTGTTGCCTCCTGTGGTTAAGTAAGGAAAAACACGCAAAACAAATAGTATGAACAGTGAAACTTAAATTTAACTTGAAAACAACCATGAACAAAGTTAATCCCTTGGCTATGTACAGTGCAAACAAACAAGATTATAAAGTAAAAAAAATAACAATAAATCAGTGGTGACGTTACTCTAAAATTAATAAAGACAAGGAATGAATTAACAGGTGCTGAGAATAAAGTGCTGGCTGAGAACATCCACTAATAAACAGAGCGTATATCAGATGGTTGGTTCAGCTTGAGAATACAGGATATTCTAACTCCAATGGCTGGTGCAGGCCCAGTCATCGGCTAGGTAGATGGCGCTGAAGTGCAGAGGTGCAGACGTCGATTCACCAATCAGAAGCGTGCTGGCTGGAAGTGGTGGTTTGGTGATCGACGACGATGGAGGGGGAAGGTGGAGAGCGAGTGTCTGATACGTATGCACTTGGCAGAACGTATTTTACTCAATACGTACTACACTTGCTTGTAGTATCTAGATGTTGTAGATGTACTGAAGTAACATGATGATAGGAAAGAGCAGGCCAAATCTCTCTTGAAGGAGATTATCGTAACAATTGTTATAGACGACTTCGTAGCTCTTCTGAGCTCATAAAAAGTTGATTAGATGTAAACAAAGCCGCCATTATCGAGCAAAGATGTATAGGTTTCGTAAGCGTATACAGAAATGCTTGATGTACTCTTGTTTAAGACTTGACTTTCGAGGACGAAATCTGTTTACAAGTGTGTGTGTGTGTGTGTGTGTATCTTGGTACCTAGCACTTTTTCAAAGATTTTTATTTGTGATGATATAGCCATTGGTGTTTATTTGCGTCTGGTTGACTACCACCCTTGTTGAGTGGCGAGGTCTCTGCTGTTTTAAGTATGTCAGTGATAACACCAGTATCTACCTTATAATGCGATGATTTCGGGGCTCGTCGTCCCCGCGGCCCGGTCCTCGACCAGGCGTGCTTTTTGTTACACACCTCCAGGAAGCAGCCCGTAGCAGCTGTCTAACTCCCAGGTACTTATTTACTGCTAGGTAACAGGAGCATCAGGGTGAAAGAAACTCTGCCCATTTGTTTCCACCTCCACCGGGGATCGAACTCGGAACCTCAGAGCTACGAATCCGAAGCACTGTCCACCCAGCTGTCAGGCGCCCCAGCTGTTAAAGGGTTCACTGAAAACAAACTTACATACTGTCAGGTAGGGCCTGACAGCTAAGTGGGCAACGCTCGGGATTCGTAATCCTGAAGTTCCGGATCCCGGTGGAGACAAACAAATGGGCAGAGTTTCTTTGACCGCTGATGCTCCTATTCACCTAGCAGTAAATAGGTACCTGGGAGTTAGACAGCTGCTACGGGCTGCTTCATGGGAGGGGGGTGTAACAAAAAAGGAGGCCTGGTCGAGGACCGGGCCGCGGGGACGTTAAGCCCCGAAATCATCTCAATATAACCTCGGTATTTCACTCATTTTCTTCTTGTCAACTGTGACAGTTTCATCACCCTTGCGCAATGCTAGATGCACTTTTTTTTTTAGATTTTGTCCTGGTGTGAAGGGGAGAGGAGTGAAGCTCCCCCAAACATGAGGATGACTTTACCACTATACAAGTCTGCTGAAAGTGTGTGTGTTGGTGCGGTAGTGTTTCCTGAGGGACAGACTTAGTTTGGACACGCCCGCTCATCCATCTTTGAGGTGCCTGAATAGGGTTAGATAATGTGTGTATTCGTGGCTGTCTGACACGACGCCTTAACCAGCGGTGATTGATGCGGCGCGCGGCCGCTTGAGTGACAGCGGAGAGGAGGGTGGTGGATGGTCGGGCAGTGGGTGGTCGGAATTGGACGAGGGGACGAGGGGGGGGGGAAGACTAAGGGGAAACTGAGCATTAGCGTAGTTGCAGAAATGGAAGAATCGGACAAATGGACAGTAAACAGTTCTTAGTGACAGCCACCTTGAGGTGCTTCCGGGGCTCAGCGTCCCGCGGCCCGGTCGTCGACCAGGCCCCTGGTTAGTAGACAAAGTAGTAGTAGCTACACAGTAGACAAAGATACGATACCTGCTTGATGGGGTTCTGGGAGTACTTCTACTTAACAGACGGCTGCCTGAATGCTTGCCTGAGAGCTTGGTCCAACAGGCTGTTGGTTGGAGCGGGTCTGTGATGTTTTACATGTGAGAGTTGGACACTGAATAAGAATAGAGATGGAAGGCAAGATTAGTAGCGAAGGAAGGAAGTACTAGAAGAGAAGGAGGTGCGGATGAGGCCAACCTGATACAGTAAAGTCTCAAGAAGGTATATGATGAGAGAGGCTGACAGCTGAGTGGACAGCGCTAAGTATTCGTAGTCCTGAGGCTCCGGGTTTTAATCCCCGGTGGAGGCGGAAACAATTGGTCAAAGTTTTTCACCTCTGATGTACCTGTTCACCTAGCAGTAAATAGGTACCTGGGAGTTACAGCTGCTACGGCTGCTTCTGGGGGGTGTGTAACAAAAAGGAGGCCTTGTCGAGGACCGGGCCGCGAGGACGCTAAGCCCGAAATCATCTCAATATAACCTCAAATGAATTGACCGATAGATCGAAAAGCATAGCTCCGACTATCTGTCGACCGTGCAAGCATATCTAGGTTAGCACACGCATGCATAAAAATTTTATTTCAGAGTAGCTGAATCTAAAACAATTTTCTTTCCAATTACGGGCTATTCATGCCCGTGCCACCTCTTGGGTGGCTTAATGTTCATCAATCTCACTTGTACTCACCTAGTTGTACTTGCGGGGGTTGAGCTCAGGCTCTTTGGTCACATCTCTCAACTGTCAATCAACTGAGGTACAGGTTCCCGAACCTATTGGGCTCTTTATCATATCTACATTTGAAACTGTGTATGGAGTCAGCCTCCTCTACAATTAACGACACCAGGTGTTACCTCATTCTGTTCTCCCTTCCCTCTAACCACTTCGG
>WNGS01007182.1:8276638-8288633 GCA_020271785.1 Procambarus virginalis
CATGAAGCAGCTGCTGGGCTTGGGGAGAAAGGGGGCGTACAACAATGTATTTTGTAAATACCTTGATTATGGCAGGTGGGCGGGGGGGCCCCACCTGTAGGCATCGCTACCACGCCCTACCCCCACCCACCCCACCCACCCCACACACTGACACTTAACACTTCCGCCGGTAAGTGGTGTGTGTGGCGGGTCCACCATCTCGCCGCCCACCTACGAGGCCACCACCGCTCACCCACTGCCCGGCAGCCCACCCACTACCCGGCAGCCCACCTACGAGATTTGCCACAGTTGTTTTGTGAATTCAGTCGCCGCCTTGTCTGTGTTGACCAGTAACATATTGACTTGTTCTGGGTACAGAACCTGACTTGTGTCGTGGAGCGGTCAACTGTGTACTCCTGGTCTAGCGTAAGCTGCCGATCCGGAAGCCTCCGGGCGGTGGGATTTGGGCCCCGTTCCGGGACCCATCTCAAGATGGGACAGTTAAGGGGCTGGGTTGTTAGCTATATGTAGTTCGGTCTTTGGTGCGTAAATTAGCTGCTGGATGGCCATAGGTACTTCGGATGCACCAGCCCGACTGCTGGTGCGACACTCGATTGATTGAGATTAAGGCACCCAAGAGGTGCAATGGCAGCGAGATTAGTCTTGTGTGGTGCCTAAATGGTGCCGCTGCGCCTCAAACTGGATCTTGACTCGGTGAGGCGCAGGAAGAAAGGTTATTATTTATTATGTTCTACCACAGACATGGCCACAGAGCGTGGCGGCACAGTTTACAATGCTAACTCACAGTATATATACAATTTTCTACTGTCTTCCAGGACAGGGTTAGAGATTGTTAAGACATATAGTTCGGGTGATTTATTGACAATCAACACAGAAGGTGAATGTCGTGCTTTAAAATGCTAATCAAACATATTACTAATACACTTGCTTATGTCTATACTTTTTATTAGTATCATTAAACAGGTACAAGGGTGACAGGGGGAGCTGTTTGTGGGTTGCCACCAGGAGAGAGGAGGGGCATGCCGTGCCGTGCCCCCCATTGTAGGGGGAGGGGATGGCATGCCGTGCCTCCCACTGGTGGCCCCCCCCCCCCAATCACTGAACTGTCAGTGAGGGTGCCCACGATGCAAGTCCCCGTGTTGTTCAGACCAGTAACACTCGCGATATATCGATCTCAGTACTGCGGCTGCGGGCCGGTGTGGATGAGGTGGTGTTAGGGAAGGTGTACCCCTGGCACCCACGCTCCTAGTGCAGGTCCACGCCGCTAGTACAGGCCCACACCGCTAGGACAGGCCCACGCCACCAACTCCGGCTCAGCACGTGACAATTTGGTCACCCCATCGGAAGGGCCGTGTCCCATCCTGCGTGTTATTGTGTAGGGGGCTGCGCCACGATAGGATTGTAGGCACTCGCGTCTGCAAATTTGTCTCTCGGCAGTCTGCGTTTCGATTGTTTATTCGTGAGGATGGGGGTCGGACGGGGAAGATTGATGAGAGAGATGTCGAAGGATCAGCTGCGCAGATTTTTGTTGATAGCATGGTCTATATGGCTTTTTAGGTCAATTTACCTGCAGAGGGTGGGAGATACGTTCTTGTACTCCCCTAGCCCGGCCTTGGGGCCAGGCTCGACGATTTAGTTTCAGGGCAAACTGAATTGGTTAGACCTGCCTTCCTAACCAAGCAGGTAGGTATGGTTACACAGGTAGCAGGAAATGGCTCTGTGCTTCGCTCTGAAAGTGTAACATTGTAGCACCTGAGTGCCATCAAGTGATATTTTTGGAAGCAAAACTTAATTCTATTCAAGCTGGGGGTACTTGGTGGTTACAGACATAGGCCGTAGGAGGTGGCACCGGGATGAGTAAGGGGCGGCTCCCCAGCGCCAGGATGAGTAAGGGGCGGCTTCCCCAGCGCCAGGATGAGTAAGGGGCGGCTTCCCCAGCGCCAGGATGAGTAAGGGGAGGCTTCCCCAGCGCCAGGATGAGTAAGGGGAGGCTTCCCCAGCGCCAGGATGAGTAAGGGGCGGCTTTCCCAGCGCCAGGATGAGTAAGGGGCGGCTTCCCCGGCGCCAGGATGAGTCAGACACTGTTCCTCCCCACATCATCCACACAGAACAAGAGGTTGGACCGCAAGGAACATGTCACGACTGACACACTCCTCCCTGACAGTCGTGACCAGGGAATAATCGAGGGGCGCTGTCAGTCCTTATACACCACAGCTGATTTAATTTCTTGAATGCTACAGATTGATGCATATTGCGGAGCTCTGCCTTTGTGCAATGACGGAATACCCGGAGAAAAAGAATCGCTGGCAATTCCACAATCATGGAAGGATTTCATACAGGAGCCCAAAGGCTATAGACACCGCGCCCGCACGCACGCACTGTAATGCTACCCCCCCCCCCCCCTTTAACCATTAGATTGATGTGGTTATTCGTAACTATTCCCTCACACTCGTAATTAGTGGTAATGCCCCCTCATGGCCTCATACCGCCACTCATGATCTCATCGCTGGTGTCCACATGCGGCCATGCACTTACTGCGTCGCATGCACTCGTGGCCAGCTGCTGACGGCGGTGAGGGGAGGAACCAGGAACCCTGGTGCCCCGTCTAGCAACCAGGAGGCTTAGATGTGGGTGGTGGTGGGGGGGGGAGGGCTGGTCTGAGGTACCGGGCCGCGGGACACTAAGCCCCGAAACATCCTCAATATAACCTCAGGAAGTCTTCACCATTTCTGTCTAGTCAAGCTGTGAAGTTTCAGATTTAGCATATCAGAACGAAGTGTCCATGTAGCACGGGCTATGGCGATCCCGAAGTCAGCAGCTTTACATTTCGAGATTAAGCCACCAGAGAGGTGGCACGGGCAGAATAGTTCCCTAATATGCAATATGGTCTTAATCTGGTTAATAATTCAAGTAGTCTGATTGCTTGCAATCATCCTGTGAGGCTCTGCTACAGGATGGGTATGGTCCACAGTAACCTAATCGCCTCACGGGGCAACAGTCAATCGTAGTCCCGGCTATGTCGTTATTGGATTCCAAGGTCTCGGGGGCGAACAAATATGTCTTGTGTGTCTGTGGTAAATCCCCAATTACCTCTGACTGATGTTTATTACGCACATGGCCCAGTGTGCCCTTAAAAAAAAAAGTCTGGAGGATTTACGGTGTCGAGATTCCAGGATGATGAAGGGTGGGATTCCAGGGAGAGGGAGATGGACGGGGGGTGTTGATTGCTGGCCATTGTTATCTGCAGGTAGGTCCACGTTGTAGAAAGTGCTCGTTCGGGTAGTGTGGGGCACCTCGTTACGCATTGGTGACTTCCGGCGTTTTTCTGTTCTTGTGGATTATCTCTCTATCACTTCTATGTATCTCTTTCACTATCTGTCTGCTCTCGCCCCTTCTCTGTTTCTCTATCCCTTCTTGTTTCATCTCTCCCCTTCTCTGTCTTCTCTACCCTTCTCTGTTCTCTCTCTCACTTCTCTGTTTCTCTCGCCCACCCCTTCACTCTGTTTCTATCTCCCCTCTCTGTTTCTATCTCCCCTTCTCTGTTTTCTATCCCCTTCTTGTTTCTATCTCCACTTCTCTGTTTCTCTATCCCCTTCTCTGGTTTCTCTATCCCCTCTATGTTTCTCTGTCCCCTTACTCTGTTTCTTTCCCCCTTCTATGTTTCTATATTCCACTTCTCTGTCTCTCTCTCCCTCTCCCTCTCTTCCCCTCGTCTGTGTCTGTCTGTCTCTGGTATATCTCTGTCTGTCTGGTTTCCTAGTAGTTGCAGAGGCGTGTGGGATGTTGTTCCACCATCTGCCCCTGGGAGGAGCCTTGGCATGTGTGCTGAGTGATCTCAATGGAAGTCGGTACGCAGCTGTGTAATCAGCATTTTGTTGGGGGCGGCGTTCGAGGCCACGTCTCTGGGTCGGGCAAGGTCTCTTGGGCTCCGGCTCCGTCACCATCAACCACTCAAGGTCACGCAACTCCTGCATATTGTATGCTGTAATGATCTTCCGACACCTCAGAGGTACGATTGCACTGAGGGTAAACAAAAAAACATAAACATTATGCGTTGACAGCGAGCCATGGTTAATGGTCTTCTGTTGGGTCTGGCGAATGTGTATGTTTTAGTCTTCTGGAGGGGTCACTGCTTCGTCGACGGATTCCATTTTTGGGTGACTTATCCAACCACTTAGTGGTGGCTTCGCTTTTCGCAGGGTCGCCGTTCAATATATGGTTGTCTTAAGTGGTTGGCATCATTTCTTCAACACGTATACTCGTATTCAGCTCCTTGTACTTACATCCCAGCTCCTGTCCTGTTGTCCCAGCTCCTTGTCCTCTTGTACCAGCTCCTTGTCCTCGTTGTCCCTCTCCTGTTCTCGTGTCCCAGCTCTTGTTCTTCGTGTACAGCCTTGTTCTCGGTCCCAGTTCCTTGTGCTCATTTTCCAGTTCCTTGTCCTCGTGTCCCAGCTCCTTGTCCTCGTGTCCCACTTCCTGGTCCTCGTGTCACAGCTCTTGTCCTCGTGTCCCAGTCCCCTTGTCCTCGTGTCCCCAGCTCATTGTCCTCTGTTGTCCCAGCTCTTTGTCCTCGTGTCCCAGCTCCTTGTCTTAGTATCCCAGCTCCTTGTATCCGTGGTCCAGCTCCTGTACTCGTGTCCCGCTCCTTGTCCTCGGTCCCAGCTCCTTGTCTCGTGTCCCAGCTCCCTTGTCTGTGTTCCCAGCTCCTTGTCCTCGGTCCCAGCTCCTTGGCCTCGTGTCCCACCTCCTTGTCTCGTTGCCCAGCTCCTTGGTCTCGTGTTCCAGCTCCTTGGTCTCGTGTTCCAGCTCCTTGGTCTCGTGTCCCAGCTCCTTGTCCTCGTTCAGCTCCTTGTCCTCGTGTCCCGCCTCCTTGTCCTCGTGTAACAGCTCCTTGTCCTCGTGTCACAGCTCCTTGTCCTCGTGTCCCAGCTCCTTGTCCTCGTGTCCCAGCTCCTTGTCGCGTGTCCCAGCTCCTTGTCCTGTTACCCCAGCTCCTTGTCCTCGTTGTCCCAGCTCCTTGTCCTCGTTTGCCAGCTCCTTGTCCTCGTGTCACAGCTCCTTGTACTCGTGTCCCAGCTCCTTGTTCCTAGTTGTCCAGTCATGTCCCAGTATCCCAGCTCCTTGTACTAGTATCCCAGCTCTGTGGCGTCCTTTATCCCAGATATTTGCCTCTATACATTCTCCTTATCCTCGTGTCCCAGCTCCTTGTCCTCGTACCCCAGCTCCACTTCCTGTACCCCAGTTTGTACTCGTATCCCAGCTCCATGTCCTCGTTGTCCCAGCCCTTGTCCTCGTATTTACCAGCTCCTGTTCCTGTGTCCGCTCCTTGTCCTCGTGTCCAAGGTCCTTGTCCTCGTGTCCCAGCTCATGGTCCGTGTACCAGCTCCTGTTCTCGGTACCAGACTCTTGTCCTCGTGTCCAGCTCCTTGTACTCGTTGTCCCAGCTACTTGTCCTACGCTGGTCCCAGCCCTTGTGCGCTCTGTTCCCAGCTCCTTGTCCTCGTTGCCCAGCTCCTTGTACTCGTGTCAAGCCCTTGCATGTGTCCCAGTCTTGTATGTGTCCCAGCTCTTGGTCTCGTGTCCCAGCTCCTTGTCCTCGTTGTTCCCGATCTCCTTGGTCCTTCGTGTCCCAGCTCCTTGTACTCGTTGTCCGAGCTCCTTGGTCTCGTGTCCCAGTCTCCTTTTTTTTTTGTCCTCGTGGTGTCCCAGCTCCTGTCCTCGGTCTCCTAGCTCCTTGTCCTCTTGTCCAGCTTCCTTGTCCTCGTTGTCCCAGCCCTTGTCCGTCGTGTCCCAGCTCCTTGTACTCGTGTCCCAGCTCCTTGTACCCGTGTCCCAGCTCCTTGTACCCGTGTCCCAGCTCCTTGTACCCGTGTCCCAGCTCCTTGTTCACGTATCCCAGCTCTTATATTGTCCTGGTATCCCAGCTCTTATATTGTCCTGGTATCCCAGCTCTTATATTGTCCTGGTATCCCAGCTCTTATATTGTCCTGGTATCCCAGCTCTTATATTGTCCTGGTATCCCAGCTCTTAGTCCTCTTATCCCAGCTCCTTGGTCCTCGTATCCCGTCCTTGTCCTTCGTGTACCGCTCCTGTCCTCGTTCCCAGCTCATTGTCCTCGCGGTTTTGTCCCAGCTCCTTGTGACTCGTCCCAGCTCCATTGTCCTTTCGTGTCCCGAGCTCCTTGTCTGTCCACAGCTCCTTTTCCTCGTGTCCAGCCTCCTTGTACTCGTATTCCCAGCTCTCTTGTCCTCGTGTCCAGCTCCTTGTTCCTTCGTTGTCCCAGCTCACTTGTCCTCGTACCCCAGCTCCTTGTCTCCGTACCCCAGCTCCTTGTCCTCGTACCCAGCTCCTTGTCCTCGTGTACCAGCTCATTGTTCCCTCGTTACACCAGCTCCTTGTCCTCGTGTCCCAGCTCCTTGTCCTCGTTTTATACCCCAGATCCTTGTCTTCGAGCTCTTCAAGGCTATATTATTATACTTGTGGGTTTCTCCTGACCATTTCTATTCCTTTCCTTACTGGTGGGATTTACAAACTTTACTCCCAAATGTACACAAACAAACTGACCACTGTTGCGCTGTACTGGGACGCGGGGGCACCGCTTTTAAGGTGGTAGACGGAGCCATATTGGAAGTGGTGGCCGGTTTGCGTTGTTTTAACAAGCGTTGCCATGCTTGATCGTCTGGTAGCAGGTCTGGAACGAGGGAAGATATCGGTAAGAAGCCGTGTCGGAGGTGCTGGCTACACTATAGTTCGACAATAGAACCGGCTCAGGCACGAGAAGCACTTTATCCTGATGCCAGATAAACCCGCTGGCTTTTGTCTGTCGCTCGCGGGATGTGTATCTGTTGTGGCTGAGAGTTGTCGCCCCTTATCTTACGATGTGCGGATCATTGTCCTTATCAGCATATCGACCTTTTATGAAGCCTACAGAATGCAGGGCGAGCTTGTTCAAAATATAGACATAAGCGTAGGCATGCTGGGTGGAGAGGCAGGGGGAGGGAGGGAGAGACGTCCCTCCCTCTCACACAGTGAGTGTGTGCCATTTGGTTGCACTCACCTAGTTGTGCTTGTGGGGGGGGGGGTTGAGCTTCGGCTCTTTGGTCCCGCCAAAGGGACCATAGAGGGTAGGCTACACAGGTATCCACACTTCAGCTTACGCAAATCCACTGCAGATTTTATGATTGTGTAGAGCTGCTGCTGACAGAGGCGGACAGCTGCAAGCAGCAGCCTGGTGGACCAAACTCACAAATCAAGCCGGGCCTCGGGCCGGGCTTGGGGAGTAGAAGCACTCCCAGAACCCCATCAACCAGGTATCAACCAGGCTTGGGGAGTAGAAGAACTCCCAGAACCCCATCAACCAGGTATCAACCAGTACCTTTAACAATGTGCCGTGTCGTCTTTACAGATACACCAGTCAGGGGAGTGCAGCACCGACTACTTCTACGGTGTTTTAAGGTCCTAGTTCGCTCTACCGTGGAGCAAGAGGCTGGTGGCTGCCTTTTGCTGTTTGCGTGTTAAGGTTGCGGGCGGCTGGCGCTAGTGATGATGGGGATTGTTGCAGTTGAATCATGGGGTTTTTGTTGGTGTTTAGTGATTGTTGACCCGGGCGAGAGGCAAGCTGTCATTACCCACGTACAATGGGGGGGTGTCAAGTTCAAGAATCATGGGGTGTAATAGGGGGTCAGAGGTGTTTTTTAACGCGCAATAGTGGTGAGTGAAATTATTCGGATGAGGGAGCAGAGATGGGAGTAGGATAAGCTAAGGCGCCTGGCACTAGAGGCACCAAGAACTAGAGGCGCTAGGCACTAGAGGGGCCAAGAGTGTCTGAGTTAAGCCCACAAGTGCCAATAGTCTCCACCTCAAGGGAGGAGTTTCATCTGGAAGCTCAGCCTCCAGTCAAACTCTCCTTCATACACGCATTTTTCTGATCCACGATGCTCCAATATCCGTTCCTCTCCCGTCGTAAATGTTGGTGGGGCTAGTAGCGGTGCTGGTGGGGCTAGTGGCGGTGCTGGTGGGGCTAGTGGTGGTGCTGGTGGGACTAGTGGTGGTGCTAGTTATAACGACCGCCCTAGTTTTCTAAAGTATTTATGTAACAAACTAAAAACTAAATTTGACCGACAAATATAACGTCAGGAAGGTTAAATTATATGATAACGGGTTCAACAGGATTAGTTGACGGGGCCTAAGGAGCTAGAACGCATTTCCTCGTTTTCACTGTTAGGTAAGCACCTGAAACGAGAGGGGAAACGAAGGGAACTACTCGGGGGGGGGGGGGGGGCGGAAACGCCAAGCCGTGGCGACTATGTAGCACTTGGAAGTGTTGTATGGGATGGGACGAGGGGAAGGAATAGTGGCCAACCACTTGGACGGTCAGGGATAGAACGCTGACCCGCATGAAGCGAGACCGTCGCTCTACCGTCCAGCCCAAGTGCGAGAGACTTGGACTTGGTCAAGTGCATCAGTTGGAATATGTGAAACACGGAGGGAGGTAAGCGTAGACTGTAATGGGTCGACACTAATGCCAGTGCAGACTACTGATCACATGGCCCTATGAGTAACAGTCCTGTGCGATGGGGATGGATGTTTAATATCACATTCTTGACACACACTGTACTCCTTCACAGTCTAGGGCAGTTAGTTCTTGATACACACTGTACTCCCCTTCATATCGTCAGCTGCTGCTGCTGCTGCACAATTACAGACGTATCTAAACGTGTTAATAAAAATGACATTAGCAGTTCAGGCTACTGATTACATGACCATCCTGCGAATGGGGACTGTTTTAGCATCACGCTGCAATTACTTTCCCCCTCTCACTGCTGCAATCCCCCCCCCTCTGCTGTTACTTTCCCCCACCCTCCTCTGTGACTACCGCTTCTACTGATTTCGTCCTAGTTGCTATCCTTCCATCTGCATTTATCCTTCACAGTTATCCTTCTAACTCTTGTTTACATTCTATGCACTTTCTATCCCTTTCTCCTTCATGTTCTCTTGCCACACGACCCACACCCCATCCTTCCAGCTTCTCTCCTCCTCCCGTTCCTCAACGTTGGCTGCAGTTCTATTAAGTTTAGCAGAGTCTTGTGTCCACAAGCGGCGAGTTTGTTGGCCGGAGTGGAGCCCAACTTGTCATCGTGGAGGTATCCGGCCGCCGGGCTGAGCCCCGCGCCACCACCAATCGGAAACTCATAAAGGCAATTTCTGTAGCTATGGCTAGTGTGTGTGTGGGGAAGGGGGCAGGGGTGGTGGTTGCTGGGGTGTGAGGGGTGGTGGTTGCTGGGGTGTGAGGGGTGGTGGTTGCTGGGGTGTGAGGGGTGGTGGTTGCTGGGGTGTGAGGGGGTGGTGGTTGCTGGGGTGTGAGGGGGTGGTGGTTGCTGGGGTGTGAGGGGGTGGTAGTTGCTGGGGTGTGAGGGGTGGTAGTTGCTGGGGTGTGAGGGGTGGTGGTTGCTGGGGTGTGAGGGGGTGGTAGTTGCTGGGGTGTGAGGGGGTGGTAGTTGCTGGGGTGTGAGGGGGTGGTAGTTGCTGGGGTGCTTTGGTCTGGCAGCAGACAGTGTCTCGTCCCCCCCCCCCCCGATTTCTAGGGACCTGGATAGCGACACAACTTACTGCCTCGCACGTGAGGATTCCAGGGAAATGGGAGACAGAGAAACTGGTCGTAGAGCTCTGCAATCTCGGAGCTTCATTCCCCTCGCCCTATAGTTCCAGCTTAATCTTACCGATCCTTCCCTCCACGTTACAAAAAAAAACAATCTTGCTCCCTAGCCACCATCAACCTATCCTGTATCAGGTCGGCCATATTTGTCGCGACTGACGCCGGCACTTTCCCAAAAATTATCGGGTGCTCATAAGACAATTTGGCGCGACAGTCTCTGGTGGTGGAGGATGGAGTTAGGGATGGAAAGGATAGACGGAGAGGAAGGGGGCTTCATCTCCGGGACTGGTGTACTGCAAATCTGGAGCTGGAGATTGGACTATGGGCGAATTTCGATGGAAGTTCCTGTTTGGCAATTAGAAGAGGTGAAGAGCACTTTTTATAGGAAATAAGTGTGGCTGAGGCGTGGTGTTCTGACTCATTATACGCCTCCCAGACGACCAGGACGGCAGTTAGCTCTGGCTGGTGAAGCTCCTCTTCTGGCCAAGGGATAAGAGACAGACTAAGATTGCTTTTATCCTCTAGGGATAAACCAATTCCTCTCTGACCGGCTCTCATCGTTCTCGCGGCGCCAGTGACCTCGTTCTCGCGGCGCCAGTGACCTCGTTCTCGCGGCGCCAGTGACCTCGTTCTCGCGACGCCAGTGACCTCGTTCTCGCGGCGCCAGTGACGTCAGAGTTGCCCTCTTTTGCTCTCCTGTTCTCTAGTGTTGTCTGCCCCCCCCCCCCTGGCGCCCATCCCCTCTGTCGCGCAGGGCGTAATCTAAGACAGGATATGACTGGCGCTTGGTCAATATTGCATATTGGGGGTTCGAAGATGGGTTGCCAAGCCAGCCCCCGACGAGAGGACGGGCCGAGGTGTCTCTGGCCAAAGAGAGGACGGGCCGAGGTGTCCCTGGCCAAAGAGAGGACGGGCCGAGGTGTCCCTGGCCAAAGAGAGGACGGGCCGAGGTGTCCCTGGCCAAAGAGAGGACGGGCCGAGGTGTCCTTGGCCAAAGAAAGGACGGGCCGAAGTGTCCCTGGCCAAATTCATGAGGATTTACCCGTAGAGAGGAATAACAGTGACGGGGGGGGGGAGTGTAGGTGGTAGTGAGGATGGTGCAAGCGGTAGCGAGGATGGTGCAGCGACAAGTGGTAGTGAGAGTTGATACATCAGTGGCCGGGAAGACCGATGAGTAGCTAGTGCTTGATTGATTGATGAGGATTAAGCCACTCAAGAGTGGCACGGGCATGAATAGCCCGTAAGGCTAGTACCTACCTTCAAGTTACCTTAGAGATGATTTCCAGGCGTAGCGTCCTCCGCGGCCCGGTCCTCGACCAGGCCTCCTCGTTGGTGGACGCGGCTGCTCGCAGCCTGACGTACGAGTCTCAACCTGGTTGATCAGGTATCCCTTGGAGGTGCTTGTCAAGTTCTCAAGAGAGGACTTGAAGAGTATGGCCTGGCCATACTGCTGATCATGTTCTGGCCGAATGAGCGCAAGAAGATTATAGTGTGTACCGGCGGCCGTGAAGCCCTTTCCTCTGCGGCATACTTGTGAATCAGATTATATCATTTGCATTATTATAATTTTGCCCCGAGGGCGAGTTTATTGGGCAGCGTCACTCGTCCTGTGAGTGGACACACCGCCATAGTGACAGTATTGGGCAGCGTCACTCATCCTGTGAGTGGACACACCGCAATAGTGACAGTATTGGGCAGCGTCACTCATCCTGTGAGTGGACACACCGCCATAGCAGCATGTACAACACTCCCCAATAGGAAGAAAACCCGCTGGGTTGTTCATCCTGTCACTTGTACCCAGACGCAGCTGGGACTTGCTTAACTGTCTCAAGTGAACAGCTTCTCAAACAAGAAGATTAACATTTGTCAGCCCATACGTATAGCGTTTGCTTGGTTGAAATCAATCTTGTGGAGCTATGCACCTTTGAGACGGACGAGGGGTGGGTTTTATACCTCATAAACGTACGTGCTACGTTTATCAGGTATAAGATAATATACCTGGTTAAACGGTAAATAGTTATCAGGTATAAGATAACCTGATAACTATTTACTAGTTACCAGTAAACTAGGTACTGATTTATCTACTCAGTCTCTGAGTAGATATATTAGTTACTGATATACTACTCGCTACTCTTTAAACAAACCAAATTTAACCCAACCGTGACCTGACCTGACCGAACTTGATAAACGCCTCCAAGGGATACCGGATCAACCAGGCTGTGATACGTCAGGCTGCGAGCAGCTGCGTTCAACAACCAAGCTGACCATACCACCAATTAGAAGGCCTGGTCAGAGACCGGGGCGCTGGAACATAGATCCCGGAACCAAAACAGGTGGGTA
>WNGS01007182.1:8336474-8371121 GCA_020271785.1 Procambarus virginalis
CTAAGCTAATCTATTCCTTCGAGATGTACTTCATTGTCTCTATAAACGTACTTGAAATGTGTTCAAGCCAGTGGTGTTGAACCAGGTCACCTGTACAGGGCTATCCCACAGCTGTTCATATCGTCACTAAAAACGTTAATCCTTCCTTTATATTAAGGAATCTCAAGTAATTTAGAGAATTACATGTACTTAAAGATAAGTTTAAAATCATTCACTTGCACATTAACCAGTTGTATTATCCTTCACACATGAAAATATTTATACATTGTAAATAATTTACATAGAGCTTTCAATATGAGACATAACATTTAAACCCAGCTTAAAAATAACCCTGTCCAAACAGGTTGAATGCAAGTGGCACACGTTTCGGTCCATCTTAGACCTGTATGCCCACAAGACGGACCGAAACGTCGTCACAATCACTGCATTGTGTGGGTAGAATTGCTTGTTTCAGTCCTGTTAGCGAGCCCTATTCTCTGCCAGCTTAAAAATGTCTTGCAATTTCCTATTATAATCGTGTCTCATCTTCGACAGGATTTCAGTGAAAGCTTCCAGATCCTACACGCGGGCCGGGCGCTGCGGATCCTGCGCCTGGCCAAGCTGCTGTCCTTGGTCCGACTCCTGCGCCTCTCCCGCCTCGTGCGCTACGTGTCGCAGTGGGAGGAGGTCTATGTAAGCAGCGTCAGTGTTACCCCTATTGATTCTTTCTCTCGCCTTCACTCACACACACACACCTATACTCAGCTTCACACATCCGCTAATATGTATGTTAGAACATAGCCTCATGCCTAGATGACCCCCACGCCTATGTACAAGATAGAGCAATTACATACAGGATAGAAACCCTCTAACCATGACGAGAGCATGCGCGCTAAGGCCGGCCAGTTATAAGCCTTGTTGCGCCAGAGAACACTCGTGTTTAGTTGCAGATCTGTGCATACTACAGTTGTGCTCATGCTGCAAGATACCCAGCCACACTACCCACACCACTGACCCTGCCCCAGCTGCCCCAGTAACACTACCCACACCACTTACCCTGCCCCAGCTGTCCCAGTAACACTGCCCACACCACTCACCCTGCCCCAGCTGCCCCAGTAACACTACCCACACCACTGACCCTGCCCCAGCTTCCCCAGCCACACTACCCACACCACTCACCCTGCCCCAGCTGCCCCAGTAACACTACCCACACCACTCACCCTGCCCCAGCTGCCCCAGCCACACTACCCACACCACTGACCCTGCCCCAGCTGCCCCAGTAACACTACCCACAACACTTACCCTGCCCCAGCTGCCCAGTAACACTACCCACACCACTGACCCTGCCCCAGCTGCCCCAGCCACACTACCCACACCACTCACCCTGCCCCAGCTGCCCCAGCCACACTACCCACACCACTCACCCTGCCCCAGCTGCCCCAGCCACACTGCCCACACCACTCACCCCCTGCCCCAAAGGACCTCTTTGTTGCACACAAATTGAGGTAGCGAGGCAGTGTAAGGAGGAACTCTCCTCACCTCTCCCAAGCTCCACCTGTAGAGCCCTCTAGCGTAGCTTACCTAAACATAGTGTAAATAATTAAAGCTGTGAATGCGTTCCAGTTTCCTTGCCAGAGTAGAGCAGGCTCTCAAAGGTTACTTTTTTAACAGAAAACCAGAAATCTCGTTGATAGTCAATAATTAGTCTTTAAAATAAATGTTACAAAATGTAACACCTTTAGTTTAAAGATTTTATCGCACGATGTATTTCATACAAACTGCATTAAGTTGTTGATGTGTCTTTCTCTAAGTATTCACTTCTTAATAGTCATCCCTTTAATGAAGAGAAAATGTGTCATGATCAGTAAACAAAGATTTAATTCAGAAAAGATGTTTTATCGCTGTGCACCTGAGACATATTTATTGTTACTTTTAACAAAGTAGTTCAGTCGAGCTATGGTCCCTTCAGTATTTGCAGGGACTATATTAGCGGTCCAGGCCTTTGTTGCAGTGCTGGCTCAGGCCTTTGTTGCAGTGCTGGCTCAGGCCTTTGTTGCAGTGCTGGCTCAGGCCTTTGTTGCAGTGCTGGCTCAGGCCTTTGTTGCAGTGTTGGTCCAGCCCTTTGTTGCAATGCTGGCTCAGGCCTTTGTTGCAATGCTGGCTCAGGCCTTTGTTGCAATGCTGGCTCAGGCCTTTGTTGCAGTGCTGGCTCAGGCCTTTGTTGCAATGCTGGTCCAGGCCTTTGTTGCAATGCTGGCTCAGGCCTTTGTTGCAGTGCTGGCTCAGGCCTTTGTTGCAATGCTGGTCCAGGCCTTTGTTGCAGTGCTGGCTCAGGCCTTTGTTGCAGTGCTGGCTCAGGCCTTTGTTGCAGTGCTGGTTCAGGCCTTTGTTGCAGTGCTGGCTCAGGCCTTTGTTGCAGTGCTGGCTCAGGCCTTTGTTGCAATGCTGGCTCAGGCCTTTGTTGCAGTGCTGGCTCAGGCCTTTGTTGCAGTGTTGGTCCAGGCCTTTGTTGCAGTGCTGGCTCAGGCCTTTGTTGCAGTGCTGGCTCAGGCCTTTGTTGCAATGCTGGCTCAGGCCTTTGTTGCAGTGCTGGCTCAGGCCTTTGTTGCAATGCTGGCTCAGGCCTTGTTGCAGTGCTGGCTCAGGCCTTTGTTGCAATGCTGGCTCAGGCCTTTGTTGCAGTGTTGGTCCAGGCCTTTGTTGCAGTGCTGGCTCAGGCCTTTGTTGCAGTGCTGGCTCAGGCCTTTGTTGCAGTGCTGGCTCAGGCCTTTGTTGCAATGCTGGCTCAGGCCTTTGTTGCAGTGCTGGCTCAGGCCTTTGTTGCAATGCTGGCTCAGGCCTTTGTTGCAGTGTTGGTCCAGGCCTTTGTTGCAGTGCTGGCTCAGGCCTTTGTTGCAATGCTGGCTCAGGCCTTTGTTGCAGTGTTGGTCCAGGCCTTGTTGCAGTGCTGGCTCAGGCCTTTGTTGCAATGCTGGTCCAGCCCTTTGTTGCAGTGCTGGTTCAGGCCTTTGTTGCAGTGCTGGTTCAGGCCTTTGTTGCAGTGCTGGCTCAGGCCTTTGTTGCAATGCTGGCTCAGGCCTTTGTTGCAGTGCTGGTCAGCCCTTTGTTGCAGTGCTGGCTCAGGCCTTTGTTGCAGTGCTGGCTCAGGCCTTTGTTGCAATGCTGGCTCAGGCCTTTGTTGCAGTGCTGGCTCAGGCCTTTGTTGCAATGCTGGCTCAGGCCTTTGTTGCAATGCTGGTCCAGCCCTTTGTTGCAGTGCTGGTTCAGGCCTTTGTTGCAGTGCTGGTCCAGGCCTTTGTTGCAGTGCTGGCCAAGACCTTTGTTGCAGTGCTGGCTCAGGCCTTTGTTGCAGTGCTGGCCAAGGCCTTTGTTGCAGTACTTTGTGGTGGTGAAAGGCTCGCGTTCGTCTGGTGAAAGGCCGTCCTTGGAGGTTGGTTGGGTGCCCGAGCTGGGGCGAGAGGGGATAAAGATGCCGTTGGATTACCTGTTAAAAAGGAAGAGTAGTGCTTGGGACGACACAGCCTATCCTGCACCAACCAGTGCTCAGCCTCCCTTCCTGCCCTGGTAGGCGATACCCCTTGCTCTGGGGCCCAAACTTTTGAAAACTGGTGTAATGGTAAATGAACCGACTTGTGGAACACAGGCTCGTGGGACAGGCGACCAAGCCTCCGAGTCAGACAGTCATAGAAGATCGGGCTCTGTAGCCCCAGCTAGGTTGGGCCCAGACCAGACTCTGTAGCCGCAGCTACGTTGGGCCCAGACCAGGCTTTGTAGCCCTGGCTACGTTGGGCCCAGACCAGGCTTTGTAGCCCTGGCTACGTTGGGCCCAGACCAGGCTTTGTAGCCGCAGCTACGTTGGGCCCAGACCAGGCTTTGTAGCCGCAGCTACGTTGGGCCCAGACCAGGCTTTGTAGCCGCAGCTACGTTGGGCCCAGACCAGGCTTTGTAGCCCTGGCTACGTTGGGCCCAGACCAGGCTCCATAGCCCCGGTTATGTTGGGCCCAGACCAGGCTCCGTTGGGCCCTTACCATGATCTGTAGCCCCTGCTACATTGGGCGCACACTAGGCTCTGTAGCCCTGGCTACGTTGGGCCCAGACCAGGCTCCGTAGCCCTGGCTACATTGGGCCCAGACCAGGCTCCATATCCCCGGTTATGTTGGGCTCAGACCAGGCTCCGTTGGGCCCATACCATGATCTGTAGCCCCTGCTACGTTGGGCGCACACTAGGTTCCGTAGTCCTGGCTATGTTGAGTGCAGACCAAGCTCTGAAGCCCCAGCTACGTTGGGCCCAGACCAGGCTTCATCTTTGGCTATCCCAACTGATCCTCGCTAATCCCCTCCCACTTCCCTGGCAGAGTCGAACCCTAAGCCCCAGTGGTGACCACTTCGTCACCTTGAATGGCTCCATCTTTAGTTGTGACAACACCTTGTATCCGGCTCCTTGATAGGGGACCACGGTGCAGTAACTGCACTTGAACATGCAAGATTCCTTGAAACTGCTATGTTCCATGACCTGTTTGGCCCCACTATGTGACCTAAGTATTTTGATGTTTGTCGTGATGAACATGTCCGTCCCGATGATGTACACATCCATAAGCTCCTTGTTGTCTCTGTGGGTAACTGTGTTACTTTTAAGGTCACCCACAACACTGGTTGTTGCGGCCCTTCTCAGGAGGATGGATCCGCTTACATGTTTTGTCTTGCACTGGTAAGACCTTAGTTTGGGTCCCCAAAAGGTATCCACTTAAACCCCTACATTGGCACAGTCATTCTCCCTTGTTATGCTGTGATTGGGAACAGGAACTTGGACTGCCATGAAGATATTAAATATATCCTCAATGCCCAAGATTATTCTATGATCTAGTGACACGTTCACTCAAATCCCTCGGGGTCATCATCGTCAGCCCCTTAATTAAGAGTAGTTAAGATCACTTTCCATGATTGGACCCTTCCATTTTCCGTAATTCTTGTCAGTGCCAGATGCGCCGCTCAGGATTACGTTCCCCCGCTCTCCACTCATCTGCAACAGGTGCTGGACATATTGGCATGGTTCCTTCAATTACAGTAGTGAGTCGTCCCTTTGCCCCATTTGGGGTGACCCTAGCCATTCAAGGACAGACTCTTACACCCAGACTCACAGCATCAACCGCAGAAGGCCCACTCTGCCTTCTCACATGCATGCATACACAGTATATATAAATTTTAACATCCCATCCTTAACTTAAAACTTCAGGCGTATATATCTTTCCCCAAGGCAAGACGCCCTGGTCCACCGTCTTGACTCTTTCTCTGGCGTGACATCCTGGTGCATTGCCTTACTCTTCCCCACACTTCTTCCCCTCCTCAGTTCCCCAACCATTTCCAAGCCGACACCCCACAAACTTCCATCAGCTCCTCTCCGCTCTGAGGCTGAGGGTATTCCTCAAGGGGTCACCAACTGGCATTTCTACCCTTCCTTCCCAGTCTTCTCCTGCCTATCATATTTACATCACTTCTCCACCTTCTCACCCATCTAGTCCACTGTGATCTTTAACTTTCGACCACGCATCTTCCCTCTGTCATTTGGCCCTCCCCGACAAAGGTCCGGCCACCTCTCGGCCATCTTTGTACTGTCCACCTGCACTCCCTTCCTGCCTGAGACTGTAGCACAGTATATTGCTATTGGCATGCCTGTGTCTCAGTGACACATGTCAAGCGGGTTCCATTTCCTCTTCCTCTCTAGGTGGTAAGAAGGTTTCACTCCTTCCTCCAGTTTCTGCCGCAACCTTTGTTTCTACCGCAACCTTTGTTTCTGCCGCAACCTTTGTTTCTGCCGCAACCTTTGTTTCTGCATCTACTCCCATCGCGGTGCCAGAGTCAGCTGACCTCGATATGGAAGTTCCAGTAGCGCTTCTTTCAGCCTCTGGTGCTGTCCGTGATCCAGTGCTTGCTGGATTTATCAATGTTCCTCACCTTGCTTGCACTGAACCAGCTCCTGACCCCCTCCCAAGTATCCTGCATCTTCTTTGCCTTTTTTATCTCTTTCTTTTTATTGTTATTTCTGTTATTTTCTATGTATATTCTTCAATAGAATATGCATGGTTTTTTAAGCCATGTTTCATGAACTCCAACCTCTGATCTTACAGCTTCACCGCTTGTACATGTCTCCAGGAGTTGATGCTTGGTGCTCGTCCTGGTCACTTCTGCAAATATTCCATTGTCCCCCCCCCCCTGCTATTTCAGTCGACCATTATTCCTCTACTACCCTTACCTTTGTAAGTAAATGGTATACACTCTGTTTTAACTGTCTCTCCTACACATTCGACTTTCTCTTCCCAAGCCTAAATGGCTGTTAGCCTCAGTACCGGAGCCTGTGCTCCTTTTGAATGATTTTAACTATCAGGGTGGTGATCTGACAAGTACCCTAAGCCACTTTTTAGAACCGTTTCTCCTCTCTTTTCTGCAGTCTCTCCTGAATTCTGGCGAGCCATTTGACTCACGCACTCGTATCCTTTTTGAAAGGATACAAGAAAGAAATTGCCGTACTAAAGTGTCCTCTCCTAACCTACCACAGGACCCAAAACAGAAAGTGGAACAATATGTCATTTCCACCAGCCGCTTCCATTTTCTAGTACGACAATTGTTGGCCTTAGGTAAAGTATAGTCAAAATGCGACACACTATTAGGAGGACGGGTTGCTTGATGACCTCCATAACAGTGACTTTCTCCATCCTTATCGTCGTCTTTCTGCTCTTCTCGCTCTTTCCCTTGATAGCAGTTTGATAAGGCGAACTCTAATCTTGTCATCCTCCACACTACTTTTCCCAGCCTGTCTTATCTGCCTCTCCTTTGAGCCCATCCTCCTTTGTTCAGGACACTGTATTGGTCGCAGCCCTCTGCTTTGTTTCTCACTATACCTCCTGTGGTATGCGATAGTACATTCCATGGTGGAATTTGGACTGAGTTTGGGCTATATGCTTTATATAAAGCAGCGGGCTCAAAAGGCATTCACTATGAGATGCTTCGTCGTCCACCTGGCTGTTGCTTGGAGCGGCCCGCAGGCCAGGCTTGACTTGTGAGAGTTTGGTCCACCAGGCTGTTGCTTGGAGCGGCCCGAGGCCAGGCTTGACTTGTGAGAGTTTGGTCCACCAGGCTGTTGCTTGGAGCGGCCCGAGGCCAGGCTTGACTTGTGAGAGTTTGGTCCACCAGGCTGTTGCTTGGAGCGGCCCGCAGGCCAGGCTTGACTTGTGAGAGTTTGGTCCACCAGGCTGTTGCTTGGAGCGGTCCGAGGCCAGGCTTGACTTGTGAGAGTTTGGTCCACCAGGCTGTTGCTTGGAGCGGCCCGCAGGCCAGGCTTGACTTGTGAGAGTTTGATCCACCAGGCTGTTGCTTGGAGCGGCCCGAGGCCAGGCTTGACTTGTGAGAGTTTGGTCCACCAGGCTGTTGCTTGGAGCGGCCCGAGGCCAGGCTTGACTTGTGAGAGTTTGGTCCACCAGGCTGTTGCTTGGAGCGGCCCGCAGGCCAGGCTTGACTTGTGAGAGTTTGGTCCACCAGGCTGTTGCTTGGAGCGGCCCGCAGGCCAGGCTTGACTTGAGAGTTTGGTCCACCAGGCTGTTGCTTGGAGCGGCCCGCAGGCCAGGCTTGACTTGTGAGAGTTTGGTCCACCAGGCTGTTGCTTGGAGCGGCCCGAGGCCAGGCTTGACTTGTGAGAGTTTGGTCCACCAGGCTGTTGCTTGGAGCGGCCCGCAGGCCTGGCTTGACTTGTGAGAGTTTGGTCCACCAGGCTGTTGCTTGGAGCGGCCCGAGGCCAGGCTTGACTTGTGAGAGTTTGGTCCACCAGGCTGTTGCTTGGAGCGGCCCGCAGGCCAGGCTTGACTTGTGAGAGTTTGGTCCACCAGGCTGTTGCTTGGAGCGGCCCGCAGGCCAGGCTTGACTTGTGAGAGTTTGGTCCACCAGGCTGTTGCTTGGAGCGGCCCGCAGGCCAGGCTTGACTTGTGAGAGTTTGGTCCACCAGGCTGTTGCTTGGAGCGGCCCGCAGGCCAGGCTTGACTTGTGAGAGTTTGGTCCACCAGGCTGTTGCTTGGAGCGGCCCGCAGGCCTGGCTTGACTTGTGAGAGTTTGGTCCACCAGGCTGTTGCTTGGAGCGGCCCGAGGCCAGGCTTGACTTGTGAGAGTTTGGTCCACCAGGCTGTTGCTTGGAGCGGCCCGCAGGCCTGGCTTGACTTGTGAGAGTTTGGTCCACCAGGCTGTTGCTTGGAGCGGCCCGAGGCCAGGCTTGACTTGTGAGAGTTTGGTCCACCAGGCTGTTGCTTGGAGCGGCCCGCAGGCCAGGCTTGACTTGTGAGAGTTTGGTCCACCAGGCTGTTGCTTGGAGCGGCCCAAGGCCAGGCTTGACTTGTGAGAGTTTGGTCCACCAGGCTGTTGCTTGGAGCGGCTCGCAGGCCAGGCTTGACTTGTGAGAGTTTGGTCCACCAGGCTGTTGCTTGGAGCGGCCCGAGGCCAGGCTTGACTTGTGAGAGTTTGGTCCACCAGGCTGTTGCTTGGAGCGGCCCGAGGCCAGGCTTGACTTGTGAGAGTTTGGTCCACCAGGCTGTTGCTTGGAGCGGCCCGAGGCCTGGCTTGACTTGTGAGAGTTTGGTCCACCAGGCTGTTGCTTGGAGCGGCCCGAGGCCAGGCTTGACTTGTGAGAGTTTGGTCCACCAGGCTGTTGCTTGGAGCGGCCCGAGGCCAGGCTTGACTTGTGAGAGTTTGGTCCACCAGGCTGTTGCTTGGAGCGGCCCGAGGCCAGGCTTGACTTGTGAGAGTTTGGTCCACCAGGCTGTTGCTTGGAGCGGCCCGAGGCCAGGCTTGACTTGTGAGAGTTTGGTCCACCAGGCTGTTGCTTGGAGCGGCCCGAGGCCCACATACCCACCACAGCCCGGTTGGTCCGACACTCCTTGGAGAAAATTATCTAGTTTTCTCCTGATGATGTCCATGGTTGCTCCTTGGAACAACTGCCTCCAATTTATTTATGTACTTATTTATTTAAATATATACAAGTAGGTACATATATATAAGGTACATTGATTGGGCTTAGGAACAATGGTATAAGGTACATTGGTATCCCTTGGTACATAGCATTGATATTTTACATTCTTGTAAAGCCACTAACACGCATAGCGTTTTGGGCAGTTTGCCATTTTCAAAGCCTACTCTCTCGTCGTATGTTTAAAGTGTGACTTGATACCACTTTCTTGCTTCCTTCTGGCATTTTCTTAGCCCTTTATGTTGACAATCTCACTTTCTTCTGTCTGGGTGACGCCTCTCCTTTCCTCCAACACCAGCGCCAACTTGTGAGTGATGCCATATCGTCCAGGGTCACCAATTATGGCTTCACGTTCTCTATGACTAAGACTTGTGCTGTGACTTTGTATTTGGAGGCATGTCGTTTCTCAACCCCTGTTGTCATTCTAAGGTTCTTAGCCCTTCTGCATAAAAAGATAATGAAAAACTTTTGAGGTTGATCTTTGACATTAGTTTGTCTTGCTCGCCCCATATCTCTCACCTCAGAGTCAAATACTCTAAGGCCTGACAGCTGAGTGGATAGCACTCGGGATTCGTACTCCTAAGGTTCCGGGTTCGATCCCCAGAGGCGGCGGAAACAAATGGGAAGTTTCTTTCACCCTGAGATGCTCCTGTTCATTTAGCAGTAAATAGTACCCTGGGAGTTAGACAGCTGCTACGGGCTCCTTCCTGGGGGGTAACAAAAAGGAGGCCTGATCGAGGACCGGGCCGCGGGTACGCTAAGCCCAAAAATTATCTCAAGGGTAACGTCAAGATATGCAAGCCCTTGCCTACTTAAAGTCTTGTCTTGTACTTTCTGGAGGACTGATAGATGCATACTTCTTCATTTGCACTTCTCTCTAGTGCTGTCTGAACTCGATTATGGTTCATGTGTCTACTCCTCTGCCTCTCCCCTTAACCTTCATCTTGATGTTGTGCACTCTACCATGCTACACCTCGGCTCGTGGCGCCTCTCACTCGTCCCCTACCTTGAGCACGTATGTGAACACCGGGGTCTTGCCTCCACACGATCGTGGTGTTCGTTGCTGCCTTCGCTACCATGTATAGTGCTTGTAGCATCCTCACTCTCGCTTATGCTGAGCTTTAACTGTTGCCCATCATGTGGGCCCTCTTCCCTTGTACTACTACCATCTTCTTTTCCTGAAAAGATGTCACTAGCGATTCCATCTATGTTTGTGCCTACAATATCACTCCTGGCGTTGTTCCAGTCTTGGCCCCCCCCCCCATGGAAGGACCCACTTGCAAAGTCTTGCAGGTGGGATCTTGACCCACATGGTAAAGGCTTCTACCCTCTCCCATTGTAATGGAATGCCTTTTTCCCTGAACACTTGTATTTGCACTTACACTCCATTACATTAGTCACATTTGGGTTTAAGTGTGCCAACTGTGTTACCTACCCTGTTGTCTTCCTTTACCAGACCTGTATGTGCCGCCTGCCACCACACACTAGCAGCTAGATGGCCAAAGTTTACGCAGCTTTGTATGCTCTTCGTCAACTGCTTTTCCGCCACCACGCCTTCCTTTGTCACTGTAGTTGACTCTTCCAGTGCTCTCATGGCTCTGAAGTCATTCAACCTTCTGCATCCCGTGGTGGTGGAACTCCAATATCGGTTGTTGCTCATCTCTAGCCATGTGGAGACCCCATGCTAGTGTCATGTGATGGCCTCATGGCAGTGTCATGTGACGGCCCCGTCCCAGTATCACGATGAAGGCCCTGTGCCAGTTTCACGTGACGGCTTCGTGGCAGTGTCAAGTGGAGACTCCGTGGCAGTGTCAAGTGGAGACTCCGTGGCAGTGTCAAGTGGAGACTCCGTGGCAGTGTCAAGTGGAGACTCCGTGGCAGTATCAAGTGGAGGCCCTGTGCCAGTGTCATGTGGAAGTCCGGTGTCATCACGTGCAGGCCCCGTGATAGCCTACACAAGCTGGTGTAGGAATAACTGTAAGAGAGAGCCACCAGGTCTTAGAGCATATTGTTCCGTCTCTGGCAACAGCGTGTACACATCTTGACCGAATTAACACACCTTCACAATGACTCTCAAGGGGTGTTATCAAGTAACTAATTATTCATTTAACGTAAACGACAAACTGTGACGATAGCACAACAAATACCAGACGGAAAGGATAAAAAAGATGTTTAAGAGCCTTCTTAGTAAGAAAGTCCTTTGTGTCTATTTCTGCTCGTCCGGCGCCTCTTAATATGTTTATGCTGATGGCCCTCAAGTAGTTTTGTAAAGTAATGCAGTATAATAGACGGTTTAATTAGCGGTAGATCTGCTGGTGTTGGCGCCCTGCTGATGTTGCGGTACTTGCAGCCTCCTGCACTCTAACCCCTCACTCCTCTAGTTACACTTGTGGCGTCCTCAGCAGCACACCTACAGTGTAGTACCTCAGCTCTACACCTGATAACCTTAGCTCTACATCTGATAACCTCAGCTCTACACCCGATAACCTCACCTCTACACCCGATAACCTCACCTCGCTTTAAACCCGAGAACCTCGGCTTTAAGCCAGATAACCTCGGCTTTAAACCCGATAACCTCGGCTTTACACCCAATAATTTCACCTCTACAACTGATAACCTCAACTCACACCCAATAATCTTTTCTCTACACCCAATAACCTCAACTCTACACCAGGAAACCTCAGCTCTACACCCAATACCCCCATAGTGCTTCCTTGTCGTGGTGAGGGGGGGGCTCAGGTACACCTCCCCTTTGCCCCCTTTCCGGCCCCTCTTTAGGAGTTGTATGTGCGAATAAGCACAAATGTTAGGGCCTTGTGAGCCAACGGACCACCCGCCGGAGGAGTGGATGCTTAGGGGTGCCCTAGGTGAACAGTTGGGTGTCCACACTAGGGCTAAAGGGAGACTAGGGTCTTTGCACCAGTGTGGGAGAATGAACGAGGCAGTCGGACGCCCCTATTAAAAAGGGGAGCACCGCTAGGGACGACGCACCCTTCCTGCACTGGCCCGCACTTGGCCTCCCTGACTGCCCTGGTAGGTGATATCCCTTGGTTCCGGCACCAGACTTTTAAAAATGGATGATGGTTACCTTGAGGTGCTTCCGGGCTTAGCGTCCCCGCTGCCCGGTCGTGGGGGTGATATATATGGAAACTGAACAGGCCTCTTACCCAAGTTCGAGGGGTGGGCGACCAGGCCCCCGAGACGGACTGTGATGGAAGACCGGGCTCTGTAGCCCCCACTGTATTGGGCCCAGACCAAGCTTCTCCTTTGACTCTCCAGACTACTCACCTCCCTCCTCCAACCCCCCAGTGGTGACCACCTCGTCCTCTGGAGCGGCTATCTCTCTCAATGTGACTGCTGCACCTTTTATCCCCCCCCCCCCTTCCCACTGGGGGTTCTCAGCACCGACCCCCCTCCCCCCTTCCCCCACACACAGACGCTCCCGCACGATTCCTTCTTGTGCTCCTATGTTCCACACCTTGTTTGGTCCTGCTACATGGACTAAATACATTGATTTCAACCATCTGGATTCTACACGTCCTGGCGATTTCTCCGTCCCTCCCTCTACGCCTTATTGATTGGGTGGATGCCTCTTACTTTTAACCCCCACCCGTTTTGGTACTCATACCGTTATTGCTCCTCCTCAGGATGCCACTACCCACTTAACCACACTGTCCAGCACTGGGGAGACCAAAAGCTCCAAAAACTCCAAAAGGGAGTTACGGTATCCAAAAATGTCAGGTTAAATGCCAGTATTGGCACTGTCCTACAGCACCATGTTGTGACTGGTGTTAGAGACCTGAAGCACTGCCACTGGATATTAAACGTGTCCTTGAAGCCGAAGGCCATTCTGTCCTCCAGGTTGATACGTTCACTCGACCCCTCGTGGTCGTCGTCATCAGCCTCTTAAGAGTTGTAAAGATCACTCTTGATAGATCCCTTCCTCCTTCTATAATTCTTGCTGGTGCCAGATGCTCCGTTCAGGAGTACATTCCCTCTCCTACACTTTGCAATAAGTGCTGGAAATTTGGGCATAGCGCACTCAGATGCACAAGTGCGGTGCACTACAAATTTGAGAAAGTCATCCTCAATTTGAAGCACCGCGATCGTTTATCTTTTCCTGAGGCGAGACGCTAAGTCCGCCATCTCTCCTCTTTCGCTAATGTATCTTATGCTCCTGTGCTTTGCTACCTCTCCGCACCCTGCCCTCCTTTCTCAGTCTCTCAACTGTTTCCAGACCTTAGACTTGGACAATCCCACCGCCTCCTTCCCTGTTCCTTTTCATTCTGATCCAAAGGGTTCTCCTTCTGGTTCTCCATCTGGTGTCCCCCCCCCCTCATTTCCGAGTCTGTCCTGTGTCTTCTTTCCCATCTCCCCCTGATCCTTCTTTCCCCCCTCCCCCACCCCCACTGTCTCTTGTCCCTCCATGCCGCCTGTTTGTCCAGTCTGTTTTCCATCATCCCAGCGATCTTCATGTTGTTCGCTCCCGTTCTCTTTCTCCCATTGAGACAATAGAGACTGTCGCCCAGTACGTTGTTGCTGGCACACCTGTCTCTTTAAGTCAGAAATGTAAGCCTGGCTCCTCTCCTCCTTCCTCTCTGGCAGGTAAGAAGGCATCTCTTTCTTACCCACCCTCCACATCAACTATCACTGCATCCTCTCATATTTCGGTGGTTGGGCCCCCCTGTCCAGGGTATGGAGGTTCCTTTAGCCCTCGATTCTCTCTCGATTGCTGCCCTTGCTGAGGTGCACTCCCCTGTTTCTGCCCCCCCCCCCAACCCCTTCCCTCTGCTTCCCTTGACTACCCCTCTCCAGGGAAGAGGGGCAGTCAAGTAAGTAATTATCAAAAAAGGCATCAAGCCGGGATGGCTATGTAGCACCATCAAATGTGCTGGATAATCAGAGGGCGCTAAATATCACTGAGGATGCCAATATGAGAACAGAAACGCATAAGGCGAATGATATCAAAAGTATCTGATTCACCAAGAATTCTATCGAGACAAGTGACCACGGGGGACGGTCAGAAAGCAAGACACACGCTCGTCCTGGAAGTCAGAACATTCAACAAGGATATGCACAACTGTAAGAGGGACAATAAGGAGCAGGACGGCACTCCATTAAGTGTCCGTGAGTTAAGTGCGTATGGCCAATACGCAGCCTTGCCAGAGCTGTTTCCTACCGCATGTTATGGTGGTAGGAAGAAGGCCACAGGGACACACTACTCTTTTTAAGAGCACGCAGTTTGTCACCAGTAACAGAAGAACAACAATCCTGCCAACGGGCAAGGATAGAGGAATGAATAACTGGGTAAAAGTCGGAATAAGGAATACCTTTACGGGAGATGGGACAAGTGTGGATAGCTTCCCTGCGGCAGTATCCGCACGCTTATTTAAAGAGACACCAATATGGCTGGGAACCCAGCAATACTCAATACTACCCAGCAATACTGTCTTAAATCTACTAGAGATAGGAAACGGCCAATGTTGAATCTCAACTACCACCAGATGGACTGGATTAAAGGACTAAAGGATGGACTGGAGGGCACTGCGAAAGTCAACTACAAAAACAAAGGAGGAATGACAGCGTGAAAGCAGGAGACGAAGAACAAAGAGAATAGCGTAAAGTTCTGCCATGAAGATGCTAGTCTCCGGAGGCAGGCAACACGTATAGGTGTGGTCAGGAAAAACAACAGAGTAGCCTACACCACCGGCAGACTCAGACCCATCGGTGATGATGGAAACGGAGCAGGAGTGCGAAGAAAAGTGCTCAAGGAAAAGGCGTTTCAGAACTGTAGGAGGGGTAAAAGCTTTAATGATGTGGGCCAGGGATTCGCAATATTAAGGAAGGGGGACCCTCCACGGGGGCAAGGACAGAATAACACGTGGAGAAATATTAGTAATACTAACCGAAATAGAATGTTGCAGGCGAGACAACCGGACAGAGAGGGGGAGGTGGCGAATGGGGACAGGAACAACAGGAGGAAACGTGAAATCTAAGTAAAGGGACGACGAGCAGAGAGAAAGATCAAGACAGGAAAGGGTTCGATTCCAAGCAGCCTCACGAGTGAGCTCACCAGAATTCAGAAGAGATAGGGAAAAAGAGAGGACGAACGGTTCAGTTGGAGAAGGCGGCCTGGACTGTTTGTCAGAACATCACCCCAGAGGGAATGTCGACAGTTGAAATCACCCAGTGCTGGCTCTGGCAAGGAGTCCAGAAGGTGCTTAAAATCAGCAAGGGAAAGTAGGACATTTGGAGGGAGATAAATTGAACAGACTGTATACCATTTACTCAAAAACACGGGCAGCAGAACAATGGATAGGCGATGGAAAAAGTAGGGGACGAAGGGAATATCAGAATGAATCAAGAGAGCAGTAGGGTTATGGGCCCCAGCAAGAGTTGGGGGGGGGGGAGAAAGAATGGAATAACCACGAAAGTGACCAGGACGAGCACCAAGCATGGGTTCCTGGAGACAAACACAAAGTGGTGTAAACTGTGTAATCAGAAGTAGGAGTTCATGGAAGTTGGCATAAAATCCACGAATATTCCACTGAAGAATAGACATCATCAAAAAGAAAAAGGACAGCAACAGAGAACAATGAAGAAACAAAGGCAAAGAAGAGCACAGTATATTAAATAAGCTCAGGATCAGCATCAGCAAAATCAGGGTTAGGGGCCATGGGGTAAGGATGGAGGGAAGGGAGCGGGAGGACAGACCAGAGGCTGACTGACAGGGTCCGGAGGAGACAACCAAGAGGGGCAGTCGAGGACAGCAGGAGGAGGGGGGGTAGAAACCAGGAAACACACCTCGGCAAGGGCAGAAACCGAGAGGGAATTGGGGGGCTAAAGAAACCTCCATAACCGGGATAGGGAGCCTGACCACCAAAATGGGAGAGGACGTTGCGATAGAGTCAGAGTTGGGGGGCAAGGAAGAAAGCGGAAGGAGAAGAGCCAGTCTTACGTTTCTGACTCAAAGAGACAGGTGTTCCAGCAACAAGGTAATGGGCGTCAGACTCAATTGTCTCAACAGGAGAAGAAGAAACGGGGGTAAACAACATGAAGATTGCTGGGAGGATGATGGACAACAGTCTGGACAGACAGGCGACGTGGAGGGCCAAGAGACTGAGGGGAAGGGTTGGGAAGAAGGATAGGGGGGAAGGGGAGATGGGAAAGAAGACACAGGAGACATGGCGGACTGGGTAGGAAGGGGGGAAACTCCAGATGGGAGACCAAGAGGGAGACCTTTCGGGACAGAATGTAAAGGAATAGGGGAGGAGGCGGTGGGTGTGTCTGAGTCCAAGGCCTAGAAACGGTTATGTGACTGAGGAAGGTGGGAAGGACGAGGAGAGATAGAACGCGAGTATTAGCTATGCCAGTGAAAGGGTGGAGATGGCGGACTTGGTGTCTCGCAACAGGAAAAGTCAAACGATCCCAGTATTTCAATTTGAAGGCTTCTTCAAGCTTGTAGTGTATACACGTGTGGGAGAAGGCAGGAGTGGCCCTCACCTCAGTTGAGGTAGCAAGCCTGGGGAGAAGAGCAATCTGTCTTAGAGTGGTCATCACTCCCACACATGGGGCATAGAGAGAAAAGACTTGAGCATTTGAAGGCACCGTACCCGAACTTCCAGCACTTATTACAAAGTATAGGAGAGGGAATGTACTCCTGAACGGAGCACCTGGCACCAGCAAGAATGATCGAGGGCTGAAGGGCCCTACTATCGAAGGTGATTTTCACAACTCGAAGGGGCTGATGACAACAACCACGAGGGATTCGAGTGAACGTGTCCACCTGGAGGACAGGATGGCCTTGGGCTTCGAGGATGTGTTTAATATCCTCATGGCAGTGTTTTAGGTTCCGAACACCAGTTGCAACATGGTGCGGGGGGAGAATGCCAACACTGGTATTTAACTAAGGGTTTTTGGAGACACGAACAGGACTCTCTCCAATGCACGACAAGGTGGCTAAGCGGGTAACTGCATCCTGAGGAGCAGCAGCAGCGACACGTGTACCAAAACGGGTGGGTAACAGAGGCATCTACCAAATCAACAAGGTGTTTATGGAGGGAGAAATCGTCAGGTGTAGAATCCAGACGGAGGAGATCAAAGTATTTAGCCCACGAAGCAGGACCAAACAAGGCATTGTACGTATTAGTATGGGAAGGGATCATGTGAGTGCGGCCGTGGCGGGGATGGAGTTGAGAACCCCTAGAGAGAGTGGGGTTAAAAGGCTCAGTAGTCACAATGAGAGACTGAACCGTGCCAGGGAATGAGGTGGTCAACGCTGGGGCTTGGGGCTCGACCCAACCACAGAGGAATGAGGGAGCCAATGGGAGTAGCCAGGAGGGTCACAGGAGCTAGGTCTGGGCCCAGTGTAGTGGGGGCTACAGAGCCTGGTCTTCCAACACAGTCCGACTCGGGGGCTTGGTCGCTCACCCCAGGAGCCTGAGAAGTCATAAGAGGAACAGTATTCAGCGACATGAAAACGAGAGGTAATACTTTCATTCACGAATGTGCCCCCATACCCACCACGGAGCCACAATTAGAGGATAGGACACCCAACAAGAGATATGTTGCCGGTCTTGCCGGGGCCCCCCCAGGGGTGCGTCGTGAGTATACTCCCCACAAACGCCACCTTAAGAACTGTCAGTCTGTCGAGATCAGGTTCAGTGACAAAAGAAGGATTGACAATAAAAGCGTCCCCTTGCTCGCAACGTTGGGTACCACAGTTCTATGGGTGAGTGAGTATGCCTCCCCAAACACCCGGGCATCAAAACAGAAGTAGTCTGAAAGAATAATCAAGACTGGCAAAAGGTCGGCGGAAAATGAGAATTAGAAAGGAGAAGAGGGGAGGGAGAAAAATGAAACAAGGAAAAGGGAAAGACATCTGGCAAAACTGGTGAAGACAGCAGCAGGAGTATAAGGCTCCAAAAGGACAGAGGATTGACCCATGGAGCATCACACTCCGGCAGCCGCCCACCAAGCCCCTCACGACGACAACTGGCCAGATAGAGAGGGGGGAGGGGCAGTCAAGGGCACCTATCATACTTCTTAGGGAGCTGATAGGCACACACTTCTCTCTCGTTCTGTCTAAACTCGATTATGGCTGCCCTGCTTACTCGTCTGCTTCTCCTTCTACTCTTTGTTGTCTTGATGCTCTGCACCATACTGGGTTAAGCCTCAGCTTTGGTGCCTTTTGTCGACTCCTACCCTCAGCTTATATGTTGAAACCGGCGTCCTGATTCTCCAGGACCGCCGTGATTGCTATAGTCTTCGCTACCTTGTGCAGTCCTTACAAAACCCTTCACTCTCGCCTATGCCGTGCTTTGACTTTTGCCCTCCTGTGGTCCCTGTTCCCCTTCACCTTCCTCTTTCTGTATGGTTGACTTGCCTACAAAATTATCTTTCGGTTAGTGTTACCAATATTTCTCCTCGTGTTGTTCCGACCTTGCCCCCGTGAAGGGTCTCCCTTCCTAAATTTTGTAAAACACTGACCCAAGTGACTAAAGCTTTTACCCCTCCTACAGTTCTGAAACGTCTTTTCCTTGAACACTTCTCTTCACACTCATACTCTATTTGCGTCTACACCAATGGATCAAAGTCTGCAGACGGTGTAGGCTACTCTGTTGTGTTTCCTGACCATACCTGTGTGTGTGTTGCCTGCTTCTGGAGACTAGCATCTTCACAGCAGAACTTTATGCTCTTCTCTATGCTCTTCGTCAACTGCTTTCACGCTGTTATTCCTCCTTTGTTGTTGTAGTTGACTCTCACAATGTCCTCATGGCTTTGTAGTCCTTTAATCCAGTCCATCCTGTGGTAGGTAAGAAACAGCCAATGCTGAATCTCATTTCCAGTAGATTTAAAACAGTGAAGTTTTGCTGGGTTTCCCAACCATATTGGTGTGTCCTTAAATGAGCGTGAGGACGCTGCTGCTAAGGAGGCTATCTGCACTTGTCCCATCTCCCGTAAAGTATTCCTTATTCTGACTTTTACCCAGTTATTCGTTCCTCAATCCTTGTCCATTGGCAGGGTTGTTGGTCTTCTGTTACTGGTAACAAGCTGCATGCTCTTAAGGGTAGTGTGTCCCCATGGCCTTCCTCCTACCACTAAAACCGGGGGTGGGAAACAGCTCTGGCAAGTTGCGCATACACTCTTAACTCACGAGCAATGGAGCGCCGCCCTGCTCCTTATTGTCCAAACTGCATTGTACCTCTTAAAGTCGTGCATATCCTTGTTGAATGTCCGGACTTCCAGAGCGTGTATGCGTCTTGCTTTCCGATCGTCCCACGTGGTCACTTGTCCCTCGATAGAATTCTTGGTGAATCTGATATTTTTTATATCGTTCGCCTTATGCGCTTCTGTTCTCATATTGGCATCCTCAGTGATATTTAGCGCCCTCTGATTATTCCGCACACTTGATGGTGCTACATAGCCTTCCCAGCTTGGTGCCTTCTTTTGAAAATTACTTGCCTACTCTACACCCGATAACCTAACCTCTACACCCAATAACCTCGGCTTTAAACCCGATAACCTCGGCTTTACTCCCAATAACTTCACCTCTACAACTGATAACCTCAGGATACCTCAGCTCTACACTAGATCATCTCAGGTCTAAAATCAATAACTTCAGATCTACACCCAATAACCTCACCTCATCATTCGATAAACTCAGTTCTACACCTAATATCTTTAGCTCTACACTCGGTAACCTCAGCTGTAAACGCGATATGACCTCGGCTCTACACCCAACAACCTTAGCTCTACTCATTCGACAACCTCAGGTGTACACCAGACTACATCAGATGTACACCTGACAACCTCAGGTGTACACCAAACTACCTCAGATGTACATCTACTGCATACACCCTATACACCTGTATACACCCACTACATCCACTGTAGACACCCTCTACACCTTCTGTATACACCCTCTACACCTGCTGTATACACCTCTACACCTGCTGTATACACCCCTACACCTGCAATATACACCCTCTACACCTGCTGCATACACAATACTCAAACTGTAATTGCTAATGTTAACTGCTGAATTCCACCAGCTTCCTCCTCATCTCTATATTGTTGGTTCTGTTTCTCCTTCATTTCTTCTCTCTATCACACACACACACACACACACACACACACACACACACACACACACACACACACACACACACACACACACACACACACACACGCACACACGCAGGCACACGTGCACACACCTTCCCGTACAGCCCTCCAGGCTTACCCTGTATAGACGCCCCAACTCTCAGTACTAATTGTTTCCTCTTCCACTTCCTTAATTTGTTTGTAGATCTTGTGATATATTTGGTCATACTGGACTCCGTGTGGAACAGTGACTGTGGACCGAGGACCTTGCCTGTCTAGCGCCACGAGTCGACTATGACCTGTATAATATATACCTGTATATGTAGATATTTTGTAACGTATGTGATTCTTGTTCCACATGAGCTTCTCCTTTCAAGGTATGGATCCTTTTCTCTGAATTGAAGAGCGTTGCCTGTAACGTCTTTTGCTTGTCCCTGCGAGATTTTTCGCTATGACTTTCTTTTTCTTTTTTTTCTCTTGTCTTACTGCGTGTAATGGCGAGTGTGAGTGAGCGCCCAGCACCTCACACTGCTAGCTTTTGGCTTCCTCCCGTTATGACCTTAATCTTGTATTCTTTAACGCTTATGTGAAACAGGACTCATATGTGCTCCTCCTTCTCTTTACCGCCACTGGTTTGCCTTACAATGTCTCAAATCTTCTTAGTTTTTCTCTCAAAATTAACCTCTCGAGGTTGTGTAAAAGATGACTATCAGCCGAGGGATATTGGCGAAGCGCTCGCTGCATAGTGCTACATTAACTAGAGCATGCTTCTGAGGTGCAGTGAAGCTAAGGCTGTCTGCCACTACCACCTGTGTTTACAATAGTGGTAGACAGCCTCAGCATGCAACCCATCCTCGCAAATTTGTATAGTCAATATTGACTTATTAAATACGTGCATAGGTGACATACTAAATATAATAGTTTACCTTGAAAAGCTTCATAGAAAACACCGACCTTACCTAACCTTGTTAGTATGTTAAGATAAGCATCTTATAGCTTCGTAATTACAATTGTTACTTAACCTATTATAGGTATAGGTTAAGTAATAATTGTAATTACGAAGCAATAAGATGCCTATCTTAACATACTAACAAGGTTAGGTAAGGTCGGTGTTTTCTATGAAGCTTTTCAAGGTAAACTATTATGTTTAGTATATCACCTATGCACGTATTTAATAAGTCAATATTGACTATACGAATTTGCGAGGACGGGTTGCAGCATGGACACCCCAATGAGTCTACCTCTGTCAAGGGTCAGATCAAATCAAAATATCATTATGGATGATTCACCAGCTGAGCTAATAACCAACGGCCAGATTCACTTAGCAATTACGCAAGTACTTACAAACGTGTACATCTTTCCTCAATCTTTGACGGCTTTGGTTACATTTATTAAATGGTTTACAAGCATAAAAACTTGCCAATCAACTGTTGTTATTGTTATAAACAGCCTCCTGGTGCTTCGGAGCTCATTAACTGTTTAATAATTGTAAAAATGCCGCCAAAGATTGAGAAAAGATGTACAGGTTTCTAAGTGCTTGCATAACTGCTTCGTGAATCTGGCCCCAGGTATATTTAGTCATTGTAATTTTTCCTACATCGTGCAACACCACTTCGCAATGCAAGTTTTGTAATCACTTTTTTAATTTTACATATTTTGTGACACGTCTCTGGCTCCGGCTGGAGGCAGGTGACAGGTGAGTGAGGAAGAGCCGGTGTACTGGGCTGAGCAGGTGTGGCGCAGCACTCTGCCATAACATCTGTCCACGACATGTGTGGAGGTGCTGCTCCACACAATCTGTTGTACTCACTACACCATCACTACAATCACTAAGCACCGAGGTTTCCTTGTGGATTGTAAGGTGTCTGTTGGGGTCACCAGGGGCGTGTGTCGAGCCTTCTGATTCCCCTCCCCTAGCCTGGGGTCACAAGGGGATGCATGTTGATCCTTCTGACCCCTTTCCCCTAGCCTGGGGTCACAAGGGGATGCATGTTGAGCCTTCTGACCCCCTTTCCCAGCTTGGGGTCACAGGGGCATAGTTGAGCCTTCTGGACCCCCAGCCAGGGATCAACAGGGTCGCGTGTCGAGCCTATCGACCCCCGATCTTAGGGCCTCCAGTGGTCGTGTGTCTAGCTCGCTGGACCCCCCTAGCCTGCGACACGACCTGGCCCTATGCAGCGTGCGTAGACAACATCCCTCTGCCTTGTGGCTCCTTTCTGTCTGGTTCAGGGCTTTTTGCATCTGGGCCGAGTCCATCTTATACTATTGTACTATATTGTATGCACAAAAGTTCTGGTAATATAGAAACAGTGTGAGGCAGGCCTGTGCTTGTATGACTGAGCCTAGACTTGGGGCTCCCAACCAACCCTTTATCGAGCGGTTCGTTCTCACTCTGCCTCTCCTTCCCCCTCAACCTGGCCCTTACCTCTTTGCCTTTTACTTTTTTCTTCGGTTCTAGATCCTTAAGAACCGCCGCAAAAAGCACAGTGAGAGATGGAGTCCGGCTGGTGGCTCAGATGCCCTGAACAGACGTAAAAGGAAGCCGTACAATGTTTACAATATTCCATTTTTTAAGGTAAATTAATCCCTCTTACCTTAGGATGTACAGTACCGACCTTAACCCTCCTCTCCCCCCTCCCCCCACCCATGCCTGTCCGCCGTCCCGTCAATCGTCTGCCTGTCTGTCCTAGTTGTATGTTACCCGTCCATGTGCTGGACTAGCGCCCCCCTTCCCTGCCCCAGACGCCGCCTATGCACGCCCTGCACCCAGCTTACTATAGCTAAATGCTCATTTTGAATTCTTATTTTTCTGTTTTCTCAAAACATTTTTTTCCCAGATAATATTTCTCGCCAATTTTACTCTCAGGATACTACAATAACTTGTTGCCACCATGACAGGTTTATACTGCTTCCTCTTTTATTTGGTTTTGGCTTGTGATATACGAGGTTAGTGAGAGCACAAGGAGACGGGGAGTGTTGCCCGGTGCATGGCTGCTCCTTCGTGGTTGCATTTAGGCTTGTGACACGTGGGCCCATCAGAAGGTGTATGCAGGAGCTCCACGATAGAGAAGGTTAAGGGCCATTCATGCTCACTCCGGGGCCGTGCTCTTGCTCACTCGGGGCTGCACTCGTGCTCACTCTGGTGGTGCACTCGTGCTCACTCTGGGGCCTCACTCATGCTCAGTCCCTTCTCTCCTGAGGGTCACTGGGCATGGACGAGGATGGCCAGGTGTTGAGCGGTGTGTTGCACGCACTGGGAGGCATAAAATTAGCTAAGACTTCTTTCATAAGATTAAAAACCACATAAGGCAAATTTGCAACTTTGAATTAATGTCCTCCTTTGGGACATAATTTTCCAATGGTCAGTTTCTTCAGCGGTCCCTGAGCTAGCATGGAATTGATCAACTTTATTTTGTTTTTGTATGCCTCCAGAATGGCGCAATGATCTAGTTTGAGTAATGGAGTGTAGTGAAGCTCCTATAGTGAGCACAGGAGGCAGAACGCTGCACATCCCGGAGCTCAGTTGAGATCATGTGTCGTCATTTTCCTCTTTTTTTTTGGGGGGGGGGGCTCATCAGGGACTTTACCATATGGGTGTGTTTATGTCAAATTGGCAGACAAGAAGACAGTCTCCGCATGTGTTGCCACCAAACACTTTGTCCTGGAACCCTAAAAACAACTTAAACAAAACCACTTAACAACCTTTAGCCACCAATAGTGATATAGTTTAGGTGGAGAGCTTGGAGAAGATGAGACTTTGTATGTCCAGGATGCCAGTCATGGAGGCACCGTCAGTATGTAGGCACTCTCAGAGAACACTGTATAAACATCAGAGGTCCACCGATGTTCAACATCCTTCCAGTGAGTATAAGAAATATTGCCAGAACAACCGTGGACATCTTCAGGAGAAAATTAGATAGTTTTCTTCAAGGAGTACTGGAACCAACCAGGCTGTGGTGGATATGTGGCCCTGCGGGCCACTCCAAGCAACAGCCTGGTGGACCAAACTCTCACAAGTCAAGCCTGGCCTGCGGGCCACTCCAAGCAACAGCCTGGTGGACCAAACTCTCACAAGTCAAGCCTGGCCTCGGGCCGCTCCAAGCAACAGCCTGGTGGACCAAACTCTCACAAGTCAAGCCTGGCCTGCGGGCCACTCCAAGCAACAGCCTGGTGGACCAAACTCTCACAAGTCAAGCCTGGCCTCGGGCCGCTCCAAGCAACAGCCTGGTGGACCAAACTCTTACAAGTCAAGCCTGGCCTCGGGTTGAGCTTAGAGAGCAGAACAATTCCCAGAACCCCATCAAGCAGGTATCATGTCCAGGGGTGCCAGCTATACAGGCACCGTCAGTATGATTAGTATAACTGACTATAGATCACTGCTTAGGGACCAGTCAGTAAACTAGTAGAAATCTCACAAGGGCGCCCCTTGGGCCCAGGGCGGTCGACCCGCCCACACCAGGACCAGGAGGTGGAGTACCTGCCGGCGGTGACCACACAGGCAGGTCCTCCCAGTGTATGTGGTCATTGTGCCTCAAAGTTAGCCAACCTTTCACCCTCATGTAACCTTTAACCAATTGACTATAACTTTTAACTCGGTGGCCACTATATGTTGTTTTAATTATGTATGTACCATTGACCGTAACGCATGACCAGGCACTGTGCAACTTTGATCACGACTAGGTACTGTGTAGCCATGCCCATGACTCGTGGCCACTGTGTAACAGTGACTATGACACATGACTACTGTATAACCTTGACCATGACACATGACTACTGTATAACCTTGACCATGACACATGACTACTGTATAACCTTGACCATGACACATGACTACTGTATAACCTTGACCATGACTATTGCGCAACATTGACAGTGACTACTGTGTAACACTGTTACTGCATAACATTGACCATACTGTACTCACCTAGTTGTGCTTGCGGGGGTTGAGCTCTGGCTCTTTGGTCCCGCCTCTCAACCGTCAATCAACAGGTGTACAGGTTCCTGAGCCTATTGGGCTCTATCATATCTACACTTGAAACTGTATATGGAGTCAGCCTCCACCACATTACTACCTAATGCATTCCATACATTTGGGTACTCAGTTTCCACCTGTATTCATCTAGTTGTGTTTGCAGGGGTTGAGCTCTGGCTCTTTGGTCCCGCCTCTCAACCGTCAATCAATCAACTTTTTTCACACACACAAACCTTCAGGAAGCAGCCCGTAACAATTGTCTAACTCCCAGGTTATTTACTACTAGGTAACAGGGGCATCAGGGTGAAAGAAACTCTGCCCATTTGTTTCCGCCTTAACCGGGGATCGATCACCTGGCCATAGGATTACGAGTCCCAAGTGCTGTCCACTCAGCCACCAGGCCCCTTGTGTGTGTAACACCCTTGCTAAATAGTTTGTTTTTGTTCACCATCCTGTGGGGACGTTGAACCCCGAAATCAATGCAAAGTAACCTTGTCAATTCATCTGAGAATTGTGTAGATGGTGATCATGTCTCCCCTTACTCTTTTGTCTTCCAGGGACCTGAGGTTTAGGTCCCGTAGCCTTTCCTCATAACTCATATCTCTTAGTTATGGGACTAGTCTGGTGTCATACCTCTGAATCTTCTCTTTGTCTTTTGTTTAACTAGGTATGGACTCCAGGCTGGAGCTGCATACTCCAGGATTGGTCTGACATAAGTGGTATACAGGGTCCTGAACGATTCCTTACACAAGTTTCTAAGGCAATTCTTATGTTGGCCAATCTAGCATATGCCGCTGATGGTATCCTCTTGATGTGGACTTCTGGGGACAGGTTCGGTGTAATATCACCCCCCCCCCCAGATCTTTCTCTCTATTTAACTCTTGCAGAAGTTTACCTCCCAGATGGTACCATGTGTTCGGCCTCCTGCTCCCTTCACCTAATTTCATTACTTTACATTTACCCGAGTTAAACTTTAGTAGCCATTTCCTAAACCATTCCTCAATTTTTGTCCAGGTCATTCTGTAGCGTCTGTCTATCTTCATCTGTTTTTATTATTTTCGTAATTTTTGCATTATCAGCAAACATTGAGAAGAATTAGTCTATACCCTCTGGAAGATCGTTTACATATATCAGAAATAGAATGGGTCCAAGTACAGAGCCCTGTGGGACTCCGCTGGTGACATGTCACCACTCTGAAGTCTCCCTCCTCACAGTTACTCTGTGTTTCCTGCTGCTTAGATATTCCCTTATCCTCTGGAGCACCTTACGTTTTACTCCTGCCTGCTGCTCCAACTTTTGTAACAGCCTTTTTGTGTGGTACTGTGTCAAAGGCTTTCTGACAGTCCAGGAAAATGCACTCGGCCTAACCAAATTTCTTTCCTAATTTTTGTCGCCTGGTCATAGAATTCTATTAAGGCTGTGAGGCATGATTTACCATCCCTGAACCCATGCTGGTGGTGTGTTACAAAACTCCTTTTTTCCAGATGTTCTACGAGCCTTTTCCTCACGATTTTCTCCATCACCTCGAATGGTATACAAGTTAGGGAAACTGGCCTGTAGTTCAGTGCCTCTTGCCTGTCACCCTTTTTGTATACTGGGACTGCATTAGCTGTCTTCCAGCTTTCTGGCAGGTCTCCTGTTTGCAGTGACCTGTTATACACCATAGAGTGGGGCACACTGCTTCTGCACCCTCATTTAGTATCCATGGTGAGATTCTGTCAGGCCCAACAGCCTTTGTCACATTCAGCTCCAACAGATTCCTTTTGACCTCATCTTTCATAAACTCAAATTCCTCCAAGGGTTGCTTGGTTTACTGCCTCCTCTCTTAGTACAGGGGCTTTACCTTGCTCTTTTGTGAAGACCTCCTTTATATCTTTGATCATGTCCAGGCTGTGTAGCTTCGACCACGAGAGCCCGAGGGTGCCTCGCGCACGGACTCACTTAAGACACGTTTGGTGGTCTCTCTCTCTCTCTCTCTCTCTCTCTCTCTCTCTCTCTCTCTATATATATATATATATATATATATATATATATATATATATATATATATATATATATATATATATATATATATATATATTATTGTGTGTTGTGTTAGTAATATGACTCATGCATCATATTGAATAATATGGATACACAATATATACCTCACATTATGGAGCTAGGTATAATAGGTGTTGAAACGCACGTACATACATACGTACGTGTGTGTGTGTGTGTGTGTGTGTGTGTGTATTCACCTAGTTGTGTTTGCGGGGGTTGAGCTTTGCTCTTTCAGCCCGCCTTTCAACTGTTAATCAACTGTTACTAACTACTTTTTTTTTCCACACCCCCCCCCCACACACACGCCCCAGGAAGCAGCCCGTGACAGCTGACTAACTCCCAGGTACCTATTTACTGCTAGGTAACTGGAGCATTCAGGGTGAAAGAAACTTTGCCCATTTGTTTCTGCTGGGTTTGGGAGTCGAACCCGCGCCACAGAATTCGAACCCGCGCCACAGAATTACGAGTCCTGCGCGCTATCCACCAGGCTACCAGGCACCCACTGAGTGTGTGTGTGTGTGTGGGGCTGGGGGGGACCCCAACACCTGTGTTGAACACTCGCTGGAAGACCATTGGCGGGGGGAGGGAGTCTGAGAGATTGACGTCACCATAGTCACGTGCTTGATTCATTGCATTGTTCATATGAAATGGACTAGTGTTATTTTTCTCAGTGGTATATATATATTAGAGCGAAAAAGAGTTTAGGACACTCGTGGTGCTGCATGTGCATGCTTCACATTTCCTTCTCGCTTCTCACAGGTATGAGAATAAAGCATTGCTTGGAAAGGAACACATACACACAAACACCTCATAATCAACACATCTAGCAAGTCATAGAGTCTCGTTTAAATTCCGAATACACTTTGGATGAGACTTTTGACTAAGCCTGAGGCGAGAAATTTCATCTTGTGAAACTCACAAAGATGATTCCACGAGTGTTCGGAATTTAAGGCAGACAGCCATCAAAGGTTAGTTCTAGGAAGTAAAGTTTTGAGCAAGAAGTGTCATGTTTGCCGTCAGTTTGTAACATCATTATAAAGCATCACTCAAATTGTGTAATATAATGACGAAATAAATGTATCTTCATGGTAACAAGACTTGGTGCTACAGACACGTATAATCAGTAATGATGGGTATACTAGCACGCAGAGAGTGACCTTGAAGGGCCACCTCGCCTACAGGGACAAGTGCCAGCTGCTATCCTGAATGGCCTCCTCCCGCCTTTCCCCACATACAGTTCCTCAACATGGCGTCCGTCTTCATGCGCATCTTCAACCTCATCTCCATGATGCTGCTGATCGGCCACTGGTCAGGATGTTTACAGTTCCTCGTCCCTATGCTGCAGGGCTTCCCTTCTAACTCCTGGGTTGCCATCAACGAGCTCCAGGTGAGTCTGCCTTGCTCTGTGTTCCCTCCATGTGTGCTCTACACGTGCCTCTATGTTCCCTCCATGTGTGCTCTACACGTGCCTCTGTGTTCCCTCCATGTGTGCTCTACACGTCCCTCTGTGTTCCCTCCATGTGTGCTCTACACGTGTGTTCCTCTGTGTTCCTCCATGTGTGCTCTACACGTCCCTCTGTGTTCCCTCCATGTGTGCTCTACACGTGCCTCTGTGTTCCCTCCATGTGTGCTCTACACATGCCTCTGTTTCCTCCACATGTGCTCTACACGTGCCTGTTTCCTCCACGTGTAGTGGAGGGGGAGGAGGAAAGGAGCGTGGACCCTCTCTCCTTTTCCACGGCTCTCTTTACCCCCCCCCCCTCCATCCCTGTATCTTCCCCTCCACGTGTAAGGGATTCAGGGCATGTTTTATGGTGTTTGCCCCATGTTCCAACATCTTACACACATCAGGGTAAGTTAATGGCTCCCTCCTGACTGTACACTCTCATCAAGATTCATGTTGAAACATCTTCATTACCCCTATGATTTGTTTAATGACTATTGACATGTGTCAAACGCTATATTTCCACTGTGACTGCCTGATGAACTGTGTTATCTGCATTCAACTGTATTATGATTCATTAAGCTATAACGAGTGTTAACTGTGATTATCTTCAGTGTGACCCAGAACCGTTATACTGCATGGGGTCCAATGGCCACTTGCCCGGGGCCCCACGAGCATAAGGACACCATGAGCATTGGGGCCCCACAAGCATTGGGGTCCCCACGAGCATAGGGACACCATGAGCATAGGGGCCCACAAGCATTGGGGTCCCCACGAGCATAGGGACACCATGAGCATAGGGGCCCACAAGCATTGGGGTCCCCACGAGCATAGGGACACCATGAGCATAGGGGCCCCACAAGCATTGGGGTCCCCACGAGCATAGGGACACCATGAGCATAGGGGCCCACAAGCATTGGCGTCCCCACGAGCATAGGGACACCATGAGCATAGGGGCCCCACAAGCATAGGGGTCCCCACGAGCATAGGGACACCATGAGCATAGGGGCCCCACGAGCATAGGGAGGGCCCCACGAGCATAGGGAGGGCCCCACGAGCATAGGGAGGGCCCCACGAGCATAGGGAGGGCCCCACGAGCATAGGGAGGGTCCCACGAGCATAGGGAGGGTCCCACGAGCATAGGGAGGGCCCCACGAGCATAGGGAGGGTCCCACGAGCATAGGGAGGGCCCCACGAGCATAGGGAGGGCCCCACGAGCATAGGGAGGGTCCCACGAGCATAGGGAGGGTCCCACGAGCATAGGGAGGGCCCCACGAGCATAGGGAGGGCCCCACGAGCATAGGGAGGGCCCCACGAGCATAGGGAGGGTCCCACGAGCATAGGGAGGGTCCCACGAGCATAGGGAGGGCCCCACGAGCATAGGGAGGGTCCCACGAGCATAGGGAGGGTCCCACGAGCATAGGGAGGGCCCCACGAGCATAGGGAGGGCCCCACGAGCATAGGGAGGGTCCCACGAGCATAGGGAGGGCCCCACGAGCATAGGGAGGGCCCCACGAGCATAGGGAGGGTCCCACGAGCATAGGGAGGGCCCCACGAGCATAGGGAGGGTCCCACGAGCATAGGGAGGGTCCCACGAGCATAGGGAGGGTCCCACGAGCATAGGGAGGGCCCCACGAGCATAGGGAGGGCCCCACGAGCATAGGGAGGGCCCACGAGCATAGGGAGGGCCCCACGAGCATAGGGAGGGCCCCACGAGCATAGGACATGAACATTAGGGAAGCAGAATGTTTAAATATTTAGGTTTTGTTGCAAACACACTTATATAATATAACCCTACATCCTGGTGTGGGACTAAATACTAAATATTTAACATATATTTTTCCAGGTGAATAGCCCTTTCAGCAGAAATTAAACGTAATGTTTTGAATGGAGTACAGAAAAGGAAGAGATACAGAGGAGAAAATGGGATTTTCTTCCTAAAAACTTCCAAAAACTTCCAAAAAACTTCCTAAAAACTTCTAAAAAACTTCCAAAAGTATCATCGTGGCTCAACACAGGTGCAATGACAGCCACTCATACCATTCCTACAGATACAGCATCCACTCCTGCAATGTCAGCCACTAGTACTGTTCCTACAGATACAGCATCCACTCCTGCAATGACAGCCACTAGTACTGTTCCTACAGATACAGCATCCACATCTACATCCATTCGTGCTACCAATCATCCAGTCTCGGCAGACATGCCATCATTGGCTGTTGCTGCTGCTGGTGACATTTTACAAGAGGAAATACCAAAATCTGTAACAGTGAAGGAGTTTGCAATCCAAGAGACAGATCCGGAACTATGGAACATTAATGATACTAACACAGTAGATTACTGGATTCGTAGTAATTACCTAAGTGTAATTACCTAAGTGTAGTTACAGGATGAGAGCTACGCTCGTGGTGTCCCGTCTTCCCAGCACTCTTTGTCATATAATGCTTTGAAACTACTGACGGTCTTGGCCTCCACCACCTTCTCGCCTAACTTGTTCCAACCGTCTACCACTCTGTTTACAAAAGTGAATTTTCGTATATTTCTCCGGCAGCTTTGTTTCGTTAGTTTAAATCTATGACCTCTTGTTCTTGAAGTTCCGGGTCTCAGGAATTCTTCCCTATCAATTTTATCGATTCCTGCTACTATTTTGAACGTAGTGATCATATCACCTCTTTTTCTTCTATCTTCTAGTTTTTGCATATTTAATGCCTCTAACCTCTCCTTGTAGCTCTTGTCCTTCAGTTCTGGGAGCCACTTAGTGGCATGTCATTGCACCTTTTCCAGTTTGTTGATGTGCTTCTTAAGATATGGGCACCATACAACCGCTGCATATTCTAGCTTTGGTCTAATAAGTCATGAACAATTTCTTTAGTATTTCGCCATCCATGTAATTAAAAGCAATTCTGAGGTTAGAAAGTGTACCATAGGCTCCTCGCACAATGTTCTTAATGTGGTCCTCAGGTGACAGTTTTCTATCTAGAACCACCCAGGGAGCTGGGAACCCAGGGAGCCGGTCGACCGAGCGGACAGCACGCTGGACTTGTGATCCTGTGGTCCTGGGTTCGATCCCAGGCGCCAGCGAGAAACAATGGGCAGAGTTTCTTTCACCCTATGCCCCTGTTACCTAGCAGTAAAATAGGTACCTGGGTGTTAGTCAGCTGTCACGGGCTGCTTCCTGGGGGTGGAGGCCTGGTCGAGGACCGGGCCACGGGGATACTAAAAAGCCCCGAAATCATCTCAAGGTAACTATGTTCTCTCATCTTGTAGACTCATCCAAAAGATGAGTCTACTAAACTTAAACTTTAGTAGATATTTTCTGGACCATTCCTTAAGTTTCAGAGGCCAACGAAGATGGAATTCAAATGAAATGGATTCTGTGACCATCACTAATAATGTTGTGTTTCTCTGTCTAGCTTCAGACCCGGTCATGTTACAATTGTTTCTTAGAGAGTTAAGTTTAATTAAGGATGATAGAAAATCACTTACAATTAATGCGTCTCGTTTGGAGACTTGTACACATTTTAATGTAAGAAGCAAGGCAAATAGTTCTGTCTGATGGGTAGAGGCAACTCCACCTGCACCCGTGAGGTGCTGTAGGAAACCATCAGTGTATATAATTTGAGAGGTTACCTTGAGGTTACCTTGAGGTGCTTCCGGGGCTTAGCGTCCCCGCGGCCCGGTCGTCGACCAGGTCTCCTGGTTGCCGGACTGATCAACCAGGCTGTTCGACGCGGCTGCTCGCAGCCTGACGTATGAGTCACAGCCTGGTTGATCAGGTATCCTTTGGAGGTGCTTATCCAGTTCTCTCTTGAACACTGTGAGGGGTTCGCCAGTTATGTCCCTTATGTGTAGCGGAAGCGTGTTGAACAGTCTCGGGCCTCTGATGTTGATAGAGTTCTCTCTCAGAGTACCTGTTGCACCTTTGCTTTTCAACGAGGGTATTCTGCACATCCTGCCATGTCTTCTGGTCTCATGTGATGTTATTTCTGTGTGCAGGTTTGGGACCAGCCCCTCTAATATTTTCCACGTGTAAATTATTATGTATCTCTCCCGCCTGCGCTCAAGGGAATACAGATTTAGGCTCTTTAGTCGGTCCCAATAGTTTAGATGTTTTAGTGAGTGGATTCTAGCAGTAAAGGATCTCTGCACGCTCTCCAGGTCAGCAATTTTTCCAGCTGTGAAAGGGGCTGTCATTGTGCAGCAGTACTCCACTCTAGAGAGCACAAGCGTTTTGAAAAGTATCATCATCGGTATAGCATCTCTAGTGTGAAAAGTTTTTGTTATCCAACCTGTCATTTTTCTTGCAGTTGTGACGGCTACTTTATTGTGTTCTTTAAAGGTAAGGTCTTCCGACATGAGTACACCCAGATCCTTTACATTGCCTTTTCGTTCTATGTTATGATTTGCCTGAGTTTTGTACGTGGTTTCCGTTTATATATTTTCATTTTTTCCATAGCGCATGAGCTGGAACTTATCTTCGTTAAACACCATATTATTTTCTGTAGCCCATAGAAAGACCTGATCTACATCTGACTGGAGGTTTGCCGTGTCCTCTATGTTGCCTACTCTCATGAAGATCCTAGTGTCATCTGCAAAGGATGATACAGTGCTATAGGTTGTGTTCTTGTCTATGTCCGATATGAGGATGAGAAAAAGTACTGGAGCAAGCACAGTACCCTGGGGGACTGAGCTCTTCACGGTTGATGGGCTGGATTTTATTTTGTTGACTATTACACATTAGGTTCTGTTGGTCAGGAAATTGTAGATCCATCTGCCTATTTTTCCGGTAATTCCTTTTGAACGCATTTTATGTGCAATAACACCATGGTCACATTTATCAAAAGCTTTTGCGAAATCTGTGTAAATTACATCAGCGTTTTGTTTGTCTTCCATAGCATCTAATGCCATATCATAGTGGTCCAGCAACTGCGACAGGCAAGAGCGCCCTGTTCTGAAACCATGTTGTCCGGGGTTATGGGGATGCTGTGATTCCATGTATTTTGTGATCTTACTTCTTAGCACTCTCAAAATTTTTTATGATGTGCGATGTTAGTGGTATCGATATCTGTGGATAGAGCATCAATATGGCGTAAGGTATTGGGATTTGCCTCAAGACGAAGCATAATAAAGATCCCAAATATCTGGGGAAAAATTACATTAAAAATTGTCCACGTGATACATATATAATCACGATTTAAACATTTCATTTGTATTAATTGAATATATATTATTAGGAAGTTTTGTTTATCTGGGTAAGTTGTCAGCTTATATGAACTAATAGCTAGTGCGGCTTGCATATGGGTACATCCGGTCTCTTACCCTCGACCGCGGCGGTAACTTTATGGTCAGGAAGCCACAAATATTTACAGTGGGGCTCGGTCAGTCAATATGATTCCTTTGACATCACTCAACTTATGTATTCTGCTCTCGTATTGACAATTTGAATGATATCAAGAACATTTTCAATATCTTCTCACATAGATGGTTCAGCACCAACACTATAGTTGATTGAGTTGCACAATGTTCATGACTCACAGGATGAGTATGAGGTGCACAATAAACTACAGGTAACAGGATAAGGGGGGGGGGGTAGAAATAGCCTAAGCTACTCTATCCCTTTGAGATGTATTTATTGCTTATCTCAATAAACATACTTGAACTTGAACTTGAACTTGAACAGGATAAGTATGGATTACACAATAAATTACAGGTCACAGGATGGGTATGGGGTGCACAAACTACTGGTAACAGCATGAGTATGGGTTCACGTAATGCGACTGTTCACCTACCAGTAAATAGGTACTCGGGAGTTAGTCAGCTTGTGGGGGTTGCATCCTGGGCGGGATCAGTAATTCGACCTTAAGGATGACCTTGATAAAAGCCTATCGTGTATGAATATACTGTGGCTTCCTGTCCCCAACACAATGAATTATTATAATTATAATATTATGGTTTATAATTAAGTTCTTAAGAGCGATCCTGCGTCATAATTAACATACGTCTATCTTTACCTCAACATTTTATAAGTTAATTTTTGTCTGTATATGATGATGATCATATACAATTAAGGTAGCATTGCACTGAACCGCTATATATATA
>WNGS01007182.1:8401532-8413596 GCA_020271785.1 Procambarus virginalis
CACCTAGTTGTGCTTGCGGGGGTTGAGTTCTGGCTCTTTGGTCCCGCCTCTTAACCGTCAATCAACTGGTGTAATAGTTCCTGAGCCTATTGGGCTCTATCATATCTACACTTGAAACTGTGTATGGAGTCAGCCTCCACCACATCACTTCCTAATGCATTCCATTTGTCACCACTCTGACACTGAAAAGTTCTTTCTAATGTCTCTGTGGCTCATTTGGTTCTCAGCTTCCACCTGTGTCCCCTTTGCGTGTGCCCTTGTGTTAAATAATCCATCCTTGTCTACCCTGTCAATTCCTCTGAGAATTTTGTATGTGGTGATCATGTCTCCTAGAGCTCTTCTGTCTTCCAACGACGTGAGGTGCAGTTCACACAGCCTGTCCTCATAACTCATGCCTCTTAGTTCTGGAACTAGCCTAGTGGCATACATCTGAACTTTTTCCAGCTTCGTCTTGTGCTTGACAAGGTACGGGCTCCATGCTGGGGCCACATACTCCAGGATTGGCCTTACATATGTGGTATACAAGGTTCTGAAGGATTCCTTACACAGGTTCTGAAAGCAGTTCTGATGTTAGCCAGCTTTACATACCGCTGATATTATTCTTTTGATGTGGGCCTCAGGAGACAGGTTTGTGTGATATCAATTCCTTAGATCTTCTCTCTGTCCGTTTCGTGAAGGACTTCATCTCCCATTCGGTATCTAGTGACTGGCCTCCTAGTTTCATTACCTTACATTTATTTGGTTGAACTCAGTAGCCATTTGTGGACCATTCCTTCAGTTTGTCTAGGTCATCTTGTAGCCTCATACTATCCTCCTGTCTTGATCCTCCTCATAATTTTTGCATAATCAGCAAACATTGAGAGGAACGAGTCAATTCCTTTTGGGAGATCATGTACATATATCAGAAACAGTATAGGTCCAAGGACTGATCCCTGTGGGACTCCACTGGTGACTCCCCGCCACTCCGAGACCTCACCTCTCACGGTGACTCGTTGTGTCCTGTTGCTTAGGTACTCCCTTATCCAGTGGAGTACCTTCCCTTTCACTCCTGCCTGCATTTCCAGTTGTGCACTAGTCTCTTTATGTGCTACTGTGTCAAAGGCTTTCTGGTAGTCTAGAAATATGCAGTCCCTCTCTCTCTTGTCTAATATTTGTTGCCTGGTCATAGAACTCAATTAAACCTGTTAGGCATGATTTGCCATCTCTGAACCCATGCTGATGTTGTGTTACAAAGTTCTTTCGCTCCAGATGTTCTTCTAGCTTTTTTCGCACAATCTTCTCCATTATCTTGCATGGTATGCAAGTTAGGGACACTGGCCTGTAGTTCAAGTGCCTCCTATCACCCTTGTATATTGGACTACATTTCCGTCTTCCATTTTTTTGCAGTTCACATGTTGCCAGTGATGTGTTGTACGCCATGGAGAGTGGCAGGCACAGAGCTTCTGCTCCTTCCTTTAGAATCTATGGTGAGATTCCATCCGGCCTATAACTTTTGTCACATCCAAATCTAGCAGATGCTTCCTCACTCCCCACTGGTAATCACAAACTACTCTAGTGGTGTCTGGTTTGATATTCCTTCTCTTATCTCTGGGACTTCTCCTTGCTCTGAGGTGAAGACCTCCTGGAATTTCTTATTGAGTTCCTCGCACACTTCCTTGTCGTTTGTAGTGAATCTTTCTATCCCTATCCTCACTTTCATTACCTGTTCCTTCACTGTTGTTTTCCTCCTGATGTGGCTATGCAGCAGTTTGGGTTGAGTTTTTGCCTTGCTCGCTATGTCATTTCATATTGCCTCTCTACCTCTTTTCTCACCCTGACGTATTCATTCCTGGCGCTCTGGTATCTTTCTCTGCTCTCTAGTGTTCTGTTGTTTCTATAGTTTATCCACGCCTTTTTACTTAGTTTCTTTGCTAGCTTACATCTCTGATTAACCATGGGTTTCTCGTCTGCATTTCATTTTCTTCCTTTTGGACTGGGACGAACTTGTGTGCTGCCTCCTTATAATTCTGCGTGATGTAGTCCATCATGTCTTGAACCGTCTTTCCTCCAAGCTCTATTTCCCAAGCTATATCAGAAATTTTCTTATCTCCTCATAGTTTCCCTTCCAGAATGCCGTTTTTTTTTTTGCTTTCTGGTCCCTTCCTTGAGTACATTAACCCTTCTTCGAGCAGATACTCAAACAACAGTACACTGTTTCACTCATACTCACGGGGGCTTCAAGGCCGATTTCCCATATGTCTGAATCGTTCAGAGTGAATACTAGGTCGAGTCTTGCTGGTTCATCATTGCCTCTTATTCTCGTGGGACCCTTGACATGCTGACTTAAAAAGTTTCTTGTCGCCACCTCCAACAGTTTCGCTCTCCATGTTTCCTCACCTCCATGCGGTTCCTTGTTTTCCCAGTCTATCCTTCCGTGATTAAAGTCCTCCATTATGAGCAGATGGGATCGGTTTCTACAGGCAGCAGCGGCTGCTCTCTCAATTATAGTGTTAACTGCTATGTTGTTTCTGTCATACTCTTGCCTGGGTCTTCTTTCATTTGGTGGTGGGTTATATATCACTGCTACTACTACTCTTGGTCCTCCCATTGTCATGGTGCCTGTTATGAAGTCTCTGAACCCTTGCAGCCCAGAATAACCATCTCCTCGAAACTCCATTCCTTTCTCATCAGTAGAGCCACTCTGTCTCCTCCCCTTCCTTCCCTTCTTTCCTTATTACAGTGTAGTTCTGGGGAAACACCGCATTCGTTATGATTCCTGAGAGTTTTGTTTCTGTGAGTCCAATTACATTTGGGTTTAATTCTTGTGCTCTTTCCCTAAGTTCACTTGCCTTGCTTGTAATCCCATCTATGTTGGAGTACATGACCTTGAAGCTGACTCTCTTCTGTCCATTCTCAGTTTCTGTTGTTTCCACTGGAGTTGGGGGGCAGGGGGTGTCTGGGGTGGGAGGGCCTAGGAAGGAGGACCTGGGGAGTCTGGGGTGTGAGGGGGGCTGTGGGGTCTGGAACAGGAGGGGTTAGGGGGTCTGAGGTGGTGTGGCTGAGGGGGTCTGGGGTTGGGGGTTAATTAGGGCATGGATGGGGGAACAGGAGGGGCATGTGGTGCGACGTCACAGGTTGGGGTATGCAGGGGAGATTGGGATGTGTTGGCTAGGTGGGGAGGGGAGCCTGGGGGAGGAGGGCTGGGAGGGAGAGGGTGGGATAGGAAGGAGAGCTTGGGGTGGTGGAACTGGGAAGGGTATGGGCTGGAGAAACAGGGGAGGGCATGGAGTGTGGGAACAGGGAGAACTGGGGTAGGGGAAGGAAAAAAGAGCATGGAGGGGCATGGTCTGAAGAGGATCTTACTGTCCTGGGAGGTGCAGGTGATGGTGGGGGATGGCTGTGGGGTTGGATGGTGGGAGGCTTCTGTTACAATCCTCCCTGTGGGTGCTGACCTGCTGGCAGGGGGATTCCCACTCCCTCTGAGGTTCCTGGAGATACGGAGCCGAGTCCTGTGGCTCCATATCCCCAACCCTTTCTTTGCGTCTCCTTGTGTTTGCAGCCTTCCTTCTCTCTTCCCTCGTCATGTCCCTTTGCAGAAGACGTCCTCATATCCCCCTAACCTCACAAGTCTGCTCTTCCTGGATAGAATTTTCTCCTTTGTTTCCTCGTTCGTGAGCACTACCTTATCAGTCGCTTCCTTTCCTTCTTGTAGATGCCCAACCTGAAAACCTTCTCTATGTTGTCATTTGCCTCCTCCATATCCAGTCCCTCCAAGATCTGTCATAGTTGCTCAGTCCCTCCTTCTCCACTCCCTCCGATTGGAACCTTCTGGTTCCTGTACTCCTACAATTATACCTGCTCTTTTCTTTTCCAGCATTTGTTCAGTGCATTTTGCAGCTTCCTGTGAGGTAGCTGCTTTCATAGCTGCTGCCTCTAGAGCGGCCTTGGCACTTGGGCTGTTCTGCAGTATTTCTGCAAAAGAGAGTCCCCCTGGAAGAAGCCTTCCATCAGCTTCGTCCCCTGTTTCCAGGAGGTTGCATACCCTGTACTGGTTCAAATTCTGATTTTCTCCGAGTCTCTTTCTCCTCCCTGGCTTCCTCCAACTCACTCCTTTGGCTCTGTATTAATGCTTGCATTTCCTGCAGGTCTCTACCGAATCCTACTTTCATTTCCTGCAGGTCTCTGCCGAATCCCCCTAATGCCTGGTTGAACCATTCACAGGTAGTATCCACGATTCCCCCTGTCCCTGTGTGTGGTGATGCTCGTCAATCATTTTCCCTGGCTGAGGGAAAATGTCCTGGCTTTTCCTCGTGACGTGTGTTTCTTGTACATGTGTGTGTGTGTGTGTGTGTGTGTGTGTGTGTGTGTGTGTGTGTTGTGTGTGTGTGTGTGTGTGTGTGTGTGTGTGTGTTGTGTGTACTCACCTAGTTGTACTCACCTAGTTGTGTCTGCTGGATCGAGCATTGACTCTTGGATCCCGCCTTTCGAGCCATCAGTTGTTTACAGCAATGACTCCTGTCCCATTTCCCTATCATACCTGGTTTTAAAATTATGAATAGTATTTGCTTCCACAACCTGTTCCTTAAGTGCATTTCATTTTCCCACTACTCTCACGCTAAAAGAAAACTTCCTAACATCTCTATGACTCATCTGAGTTTCCAGCTTCCACCCATGTCCCCTCGTTCTGTATTCCGTGTGAACATTTCGTCTATGTCCACTCTGTCAATCCCTCTGAGTATTTTATACGTTCTATCATGTCCCCCCTCTCCCTTCTTCTTTCTAGTGTCGCAAGGCACAGTTCCCTCAGGCGCTCCTCATACCCCACCCCTCGTAGCTCTGGGACGAGTCTCGTTGCAAACCTCTGAACCTTTCCAGTTTCATTATATGCTTCTTCAGATGGGGACTCCATGATGAGGCGGCATACTCTAAGACTGGCCTCATGTAGGCAGTGTAAAGTGCCCTAAATGCCTCCTTACTTAGGTTTCTGAATGATGTTCTAACTTTTGCCAGTGTAGAGTACGCTGCTGGCGTTATCCTATTTATATGTGCCTCAGGAGATAGATTAGGTGTTACGTCCACACCCAGGTCTCTTTCGCGTGTCGTCACAGGTAGGCTGTTCCCCTTCATTGTGTACTGTCCCTTTGGTCTCCTATCTCCTAGTCCCATTTCCATAACTTTACATTTGCTCGTGTTAAATTCCAGTAGCCATTTCTCTGACCATCTCTGCAACCTGTTCAGGTCCTCTCGGAGGATCCTGCAATCCTCATCTGTCGCAACTCTTCTCATCAACTTTGCGTCATCCGCAAACATCGACATGTAGGACTCTACACCTGTAATCATGTCGTTAACATATACAAGAAATAGAATTGGTCCCAGCACCGATCCTTGTGGTACTCCACTTGTTACTGTTCGCCAGTCCGACTTCTCGCCCCTTACCGTAACTCTTTGGCTCCTTCCTGTTAGGTAGTTCCTTATCCATGCTAGGACCTTTCCCCCCACCCCCGCCTGCCTCTCGAGTTTGAACAGCAGTCTCATGTGCGGTACTGTATCAAAGGCTTTTTGGCAGTCCAAAAATATGCAGTCTGCCCAACCATCTCTGTCCTGTCTTATCCTCGTTATTTATCATAGAATTCCAGGTTTGTTAGGCACGATTTCCCTGTCCAGAACCCATGTTGGTGCTTGTTCACAAAACTAATGTTCTCCAGGTGTGCAACCAGTCGTAGCCTAATTATTCTTTCCAGTATTTTACAGGGGATGCTTGTCAGTGATACAGGTCTATAGTTAAGTGCCTCCTCCCTATCGCCTTTCTTGAAGATCGGCACGACATTTGCCTTCTTCCAGCAACTGGGCAATTCTCCCGACATAAGTGACTCATTAAATATCATTGCCTGTGTCCTGGTGGTGTGTGTGTATTGTGGCTTAGTGTGTCCTGGTGGTGTGTGTGTGGTGGCTTAGTGTGTACTGGTGGTATGTGTGTGTGTGTGTGTGTGTGTGTGGTGGCTTAGTGTGTCCTGGTGGTGTGTGTTGTGGTGGCTTAGTGTGTACATATGGTATGTGTGTGTGTGGTGTGTGTGTGGTGGCTTAGTGTGCCTGGTGGTGTGTGTGGTGGCTTAGGTGTCCTGGTGGTGTGTGTGGTGGCTTAGTGTGCCCTGTGGTGTGTGTGGTGGCTTAGTGTGTCCTGGTGGTGTGTGTGGTGGCTTAGTGTGTCCTGGTGTGTGTGTGTGGTGGCTTAGTGTGTCCTGGTTGTGGTGTGTCGTCTTAGTGTGTCCTGGTGGTGTGTGTGTCGGCATAGTGTGTCCTGCGCCCTCCTCATCTGGCCCGTTGACGCCGTGAGGGGGCTTGTTGGTCGGCTGCCAGTGTGTGATGCTCCATGGGACAGTACTCTGACCTTTTGTGGCCTTATGCTCCTGCTGCTGTCTTCTCCAATTGTGTCGGATCGCTCTCCCTTTTCCTTATGTTTCGTTTTTCTCCCCCTCTTCTCCTATCTGTTTGTCGTTTCCTGTCGACATTTTGCTCGTTTTAGTTATTCTTTTGGACTTCTTCTATTTTGATGCCCAGGTGCTTGGGGAGGCATACTCTTGCACCCGTAGAACTGTAGTACCCGACGTCTCAAGCGAGGGGAACCTTTTATTGTCAATCCTCCTTTCGTCACTGAACACGCTCTCGGCGGACTGATGGTTCTTAAGGTGGCGTTTGTGGGGCGACTCACGACGCACCCTAGGGGGCCCCGGCATGATCGGCGATAGCTTCTTCTTGGGTGTCCTGCCTCTAATTGTGGCTCCATGGTAGGTATGGGCACATCCATGAATGAATGTTTTTCTCTACGTCCTCATGTCTAATTCTGTTCCTGTTCTACCTTCTCAGGCTCGTGGGGTGGGCGACCAAGCCCCCAAGTCGGACCATGTAGGAAGACCCGGCTTTGTAGCCTTTGCTGCATTGGGCCCCGACCTTGCTCCTCCTTTGACCCTCCCTCCCTCTGTGGTTAGGTCGAGCCCCAAGCCCCAGTGGTGACCACAACGTCCCCTGGCACGGTTCAGTCTCTAGTTATGACTACTGCACCTTGTAACCCCTCTCTCTGGGGGTTCTCAACGCTGGGGTATCAAGCCTTGTTTGGTCCCGCTTCATGGGCCAAATACTTTGATCTCCTCCCTCTTGATTCTGTACCTCCTGACGATTTCTCCCGCCATAGGCGTCTTGTTGATTCTGTAGATGCCTCTGATACTTCCCACCCCACCCGTCTTGGTACGTGTTGTTGCTGCTCCTTCTCAAGATGCAGCCTCCTACTTGGCCGCCTTGTCCTGCCTTGGCGAAACCCCTGTTCGGGTCTCCAAGAACGCTCGGTTGAATGCCAGTGTTGGCACTATTCTCCTTTCGCCCCATGTTGCTACCAGTGTTTGGAATCTCCAGGGCTGCCACAAAGATATTCGTCATATCCTCGATGCCCAGGGCCACTCTGTCCTCCGGGTAGACTCGTTTACTCGTCCCCCTCGTGGTCGTCGCCGCCAACCCTTTCAGGTTGTGAAGATTACCTTTGATGGCAGGACCCTTCCGCCCTCTGTCATTCTTGCTGGTGCCAGGTGCTCCGTCCAGGAGTACATTCCCCCTCCTCGGCTTTATAATAATTGCTGGAGGTTGGGCATGGTGCCCTCTGCTGCTCTGATACTGTCTCTCTCTGTCCTTTGTATGGGGACAAAGGTCACTAAGTCAGAGTGCACTTCTCCCCAGGTTCGCTGCCTCAATTGCGGTGAGGCCCATCCTACCTTCTCCCGTGCGTGTATACTTTACAAGCCTAAGGCAGCTGTCCTTAACTTGAAGCACCGGGAGCGTTTGTCTTTTCCTGAGGCGAGGTGCCAGGTTCGCCGGCTCCCGCCTTATGCTAATTATGCTCGCGTGTTGCGCTCTTCCTCTCCTCGTCCTTCCCACCTTCCTCGGACTCAAAACCGTTTCCAAGCCTTGGACCCTGACTCACCCCATCCTCTGTTCCTTTGAGTTATGTCCCGAAGGGTCCCCCTCCTGGTCCTCTGTCTCGGGTTCCCCTTCTTTCTGCCCGGTCTGTCATGTCTCCTGTGTCTTCTTCCTCCGATCCTCCTTCCCATCCTTCTCCTCCGTCTATTGGCTCTCCACGCCGCCTGTCAGTACAGCCCCTTGCTAAGGTGCATTCCCTGGTTTCTGCCCCTCCTGCTGCTGTCCCTTGACCCTCAGTTATCCCCCTCTCTTCCTCCTCCAGACCCTGCTTTTCACCTTTGTTTCTTAGTTGTTCTCTGTTGCTGTCCTTTCTCTTCTCGTCGATGTCTATTCTTCAATGGAACGTTCGTTGTTATTACGCCAATTTCCTCGAACTCCGACTTTTGATTTCGCGGTTTTCGCCCCTTTGTGTCTGTCTCCAGGAGCCGATGCTTGGTGCTCGTCCTGGTCGCTTTCATGGCTATTCCTTTCTCTCCCCCTCCCCCCAGCTGTTGCTGGGGCTCCTAACTCTTCTGCTCTCTTAATTCGCTCTGATGTTCCCTTTGTTCCTTTACTTTTTCCTTCGCCTCTCCATTGTTCCCTTTGTTCCTTTACTTTTTCCTTCGCCTCTCCATTGTTCTGCTGCTCGTATCTTTGTGAGGAAATGGTACACTGTTTGTTCCATTATCCCCCCCCCCCGAGTGTCCCGCTTTCTCTTCCCGATCTGAAACACCTACTGGACTCCTTGCCAGAGCCTGTGCTCCTGCTGGGTGATTTCAATTGTCGTCATTCCCTTTGGGCGTGATGCTCTGATGAACACCTGGGGTCGCCTTCTTGAGCCATTCACACTCTTTCCTGTCTTGATCTTTCTCTATGCTCGTCTTCTCTTTACTTGGATTTCACGTGGCGGGTTCTTAATGACCTCCGTGGCAGTGACCATTTCCCCGCATCCTTGTTTCCTTTTTCTCTCTTCACCCTCCCCTCTCCTTCCGTCTTATGTCTCCACCATCACGTCCGAAACTCCTCTCCCGCTGATCTGGAAGAAGATCGCAAGATAGCGGATAAGTTCATTCCTGATGTCTCCCCGGTCCTTCACCTCGGTGGTACTCTTGTGGCCGACCCGTTGCAGGTCACGACTGAATTGGGTTCCCACTTTTCGTTTGTTAGCTCTGGTTCTCATCTTCCCCAATCCTTCCTTCTTCATAAGCCTCTTCTTGAATCTCGTCCTTTGGATTTCTGTACCTATCTTTGATTTCCCTATAATGATCCTTTCTCTATCTCTGATTGAGCTCCAGTCTGCCCAGGCCCTCTGCGGTTCTCGCAAATGCTGCAACACAACAGATGTCCTGGTGAACTTGGAGGCCTATATTCGTACTGCTTTTGCTGCGAAAACCTCCGTTGTTGCTGTCCTTTTTGACCTGGAAAATGTTTATGACACTACCTGGCGGTATCCGATCATGGCTTAAGTTCTCTGCGTCCAAGACTTGTTCTATGATTTTTACTGGAAGCGTGTCATTCTTCGTCCCTCTTTGTCCCTTTATGGACATCCCCTTGTGTACAGGGATTCCACTAAGCTTCTGGGGTTAATCTTTGACACTCGTTTGTCTTGGTCAGCTCATATCACTTACCTCTGCGCTGAATGCTCTAAGGCCCTTTCCCTCCTTAAGGTTTTGTCCCATACTTCTTGGGACAAAATAGGTGTACAGGTGTATAGGTTGCGTCTTGGTCATACTCGCTTAACTCACGGTCACTTAATGGAGCGCCACCCAGCTCCTTCTTGTCCAAATTGCATTGTCCTCTCTTACCGTTGTGCTTATCACTGTTGAATGTCCGGACTTCCAGGACGAGCGTGTGTCTTGCTTTCCAACCGTCCCTCGCGGTCACTGGCATCCTCTGATTATTTTGCATATTTGATGGTGCTACATAGCCTTCCTGGTTTGGTGCCTTCTTTTGATAATTACTTCCACTAGAGGGAGAGGAGCTCCACGAGAGGGGCTCCACTAGGAGCTCCAGTAGAGGGAGATGGGCTCCAGTAGAGGGATATGGGCTCCAGTAGAGGGATATGGGCTCCAGTAGAGGGAGAGGGGCTCCAGTAGAGGGAGAGGGGCTCCAGTAGAGGGAGAGGGGCTCTCAATCAATCACTCAGTCTTAACCACGGGGTTATAACAGAGGACGGAGGAGTGCGTGTCGAGGGGTAACTTAAGCACCCCCTGATCCCTACCCAAGCTCTCCCTCCGTCAGGGGGATGATTAATGACTTGGCAAGTTACCCCTCAAAACCTACAAACTCGTCCTCCAATATTTAAAAAAAACGGAACAATATCAATAAAAACCACCAATAAATATTATAGCAATACTAAAATGATTACAGTTAAAACATAAATATTAAGATACTAGTTATGGCATCAAGTAGGATTATAGTAAAAGATTTAAAAGCTAATAATAATCCTCAGAAAATGGTAATATGTTGGGGCAGGCAATGTTTGGCATCACGTCTAAAAGAAAACGGTCTATAAGAAAACGTCGTTGTTTAGGGACAACTATGGTAATTTAAACATACTGATGTCTTGCCTCCATACAATGGTTTAGGAGAGATTCAAAATCAATAATAATAATGGAGCGATAATATGATACTGTGAGAGCAGTATTTACGTGGCAACAAAGAATGTGTACCAATTGCTCAGGGGCCTGCTGTGTTGCATATATCTCTGGCTGGAACAACAATAGACAGAATAAGGCATGCAGACCTTGTGCAGTTGCAGGCGAGGGAAAGGTGCAGGTGTGGCGCCTCACCACTCGCCACACTAGACATGCACAGTAGCTGGGTCTCTCCTCACCTGTCAATACCTCACTCCTCAAGCCTGCATCATCACTTGATTAGTTAAATATCACACCTTGTAACATTATATATGAATGTCATACATTGCAACATTATACATGAATGTCATACCTTGCAACATTATACACGTATTCATATTACCAACTGCCGTTCTCTGTGATGGTATAATCATGTATGAACGTGTGTGGAGAACACGTTCATGTTCTCCATGAACGTTCATGTTCTCCATTCACGTTCATGTTCTGACAGTTGCTAGAGGAGTTATACATAATATAGTCGAAGATGGGCCACTTCTGAACACACTAATGATAGGTTCGAGATGCTTTACTCCCTCAAGCGTTAGTATCAACACACCTCGAGGCCTCAAGCGCTCCTTGATCATGATGAAAACACTAGTCAATAAGGAAGAAACCAATGCAGTTTTCCTTTTTAAAAACAAATTAATATTTGTGAGGTAACTGAGTTTAATAGAGGATAGTTAATGTGTTAGTTGAAGCCCTGACGGAGGAATGTGAGGTTTTGGTACCTTCCTGGCACTTGCTAGAGATGAGCCTGGTACAATGGTATGTACATAGCAAGATTTATCACCATACTGTACAGTGGCGCCCACTGTAGAGGTCTGGCGCCACTGTAGAGGTCTGGCGCCACTGTAGAGGTCTGGCATCATGCTGTACAGTGGCGCCACTGTAGAGGTCAGGCACCATACTGTACATTGGCGCCACTGTAATGGTCTGTCCAGTTTAAATCAAGGACCTTCATTTCATCTTTCAGGCAGAATAAATTTTTGTCTGCGATTCATCAAGCTGTTTTTTCATTAGAAAACACAACAAAGAAAACGTGTAACAAACATTAAACACACAACCTGCGTGTTTCCACAAGGTTTGCTGTGCTCGTCTCAACACAGCTTCTAGTCATGCCATGCTTAAACTGGCAAAACACAAGAGCATCTAAGAAAAACAGGTGCAGACACAGGCTAGCAGCATGCGTGGAAGGGGGTCGCTAGCCCCGGTAGAGCCAAAACTAAGGAGTCTCCCCTCTAACGGTAGTACATAAAGGCTGCCAGCGGATCTATACCTCTTTGTCGCGATACTGCAGAGAAAACGGGAGAAAAATAAATTAGATGGAGCGAGACGCAGGGAGGGAATCTATAGGAGTTACACTCTCTACACACAACACATCAAGTATAGTACACAGGTGTAGTACACAGGTGTGGGCCTGGAGAACAAGAATGGTTTACACATGTGCTTTAGAAATAGACATCAGTCAAATTTGGATTATCAAATTTTGTAGCCATTATACATGA
>WNGS01007182.1:8424875-8441271 GCA_020271785.1 Procambarus virginalis
CGTCCACCTGACAGCGGCCCCCGCCCGTCCACCAGACAGCGGCTCCCGCCCGTCCACCTGACAGCGGCCCCCGCCCGTCCACCAGACAGCGGCTCCCGCCCGTCCACCAGACAGCGGCTCCCGCCCGTCCACCTGACAGCGGCTCCCGCCCGTCCACCTGAGAGCGGCCCCCGCCCGTCCACCTGACAGCGGCTCCCGCCCGTCCACCTGACAGCGGCCCCCGCCCGTCCACCAGACAGCGGCTCCCGCCCGTCCACCTGACAGCGGCTCCCGCCCGTCCACCTGACAGCGGCCCCCGCCCGTCCACCTGACAGCGGCTCCCGCCCGTCCACCTGACAGCGGCTCCCGCCCGTCCACCTGACAGCGGCTCCCGCCCGTCCACCAGACAGCGGCTCCCGCCCGTCCACCAGACAGCGGCTCCCGCCCGTCCACCAGACAGCGGCTCCCGCCCGTCCACCAGACAGCGGCTCCCGCCCGTCCACCAGACAGCGGCTCCCGCCCGTCCACCAGACAGCGGCTCCCGCCCGTCCACCAGACAGCGGCTCCCGCCCGTCCACCAGACAGCGGCTCCCGCCGTCCACCAGACAGCGGCTCCCGCCCGTCCACCAGACAGCGGCTCCCGCCCGTCCACCAGACAGCGGCTCCCGCCCGTCCACCAGACAGCGGCTCCCGCCCGTCCACCAGACAGCGGCTCCCGCCCGTCCACCAGACAGCGGCTCCCGCCCGTCCACCAGACAGCGTCCCCCGCCCGTCCACCAGACAGCGTCCCCCGCCCGTCCACCAGACAGCGGCCCCCGCCCGTCCACCAGACAGCGTCCCCCGCCCGTCCACCAGACAGCGTCCCCCGCCCGTCCACCAGACAGCGGCCCCCGCCCGTCCACCAGACAGCGGCCCCCGCCCGTCCACCAGACAGCGGCCCCCGCCCGTCCACCTGACAGAAAGCAATTTGTCAACACCAGACTAAAAATGGCAACCCCCCCCCCTGCCCGGTGGTGGGCAGCCTGCACTCATTAGGAGTGACTCTCCGTCCCTCACTCATGCTCCTCACTCATGCTCCTCACTCATGCTCCTCACTCAGTCCCTCACTCATGCTCCTCACTCATGCTCCTCACTCAGTCCTTCACTCATGCTCCTCACTCCGTCCATCACTCATGCTCCTCACTCATGCTCCTCACTCAGTCCCTCACTCATGCTTCTCACTCAGTCCATCACTCATGCTCCTCACTCACGCTTCTCACTCATGCTCCTCACTCAGTCCTTCACTCATGCTCCTCACTCCGTCCCTCACTCATGATCCTCACTCACGCTCCTCACTCAGTCCCTCACTCATGCTCCTCACTCAGTCCTTCACTCATGCTCCTCACTCCGTCCCTCACTCATGATCCTCACTCACGCTCCTCACTCAGTCCCTCACTCATGCTCCTTACTCAGTCCCTCACTCATGCTCCTTACTCAGTCCCTCACTCATGCTCCTCACTCATGCTCCTCACTCAGTCCCTCACTCATGCTCCTTACTCAGTCCCTCACTCATGCTCCTTACTCCGTCCCTCACTCATGCTCCTTACTCCGTCCCTCACTCATGCTCCTCACTCAGTCCCTCACTCATGCTCCTCACTCAGTCCCTCACTCATGCTCCTCACTCAGTCCCTCACTCATGCTCCTTACTCAGTCCCTCACTCATGCTCCTCACTCAGTCCCTCACTCATGCTCCTTACTCAGTCCCTCACTCATGCTCCTTACTCAGTCCCTCACTCATGCTCCTTACTCCGTCCCTCACTCATGCTCCTCACTCAGTCCCTCACTCATGCTCCTTACTCAGTCCCTCACTCATGCTCCTCACTCAGTCCCTCACTCATGCTCCTCACTCCGTCCCTCACTCATGCTCCTCACTCCGTCCCTCACTCATGCTCCTCACTCCGTCCCTCACTCATGCTCCTCACTCCGTCCCTCACTCATGCTCCTCACTCCGTCCCTCACTCATGCTACTCACTCCGTCCCTCACTCATGCTCCTCACTCCGTCCCTCACTCATGCTCCTCACTCCGTCCCTCACTCATGCTCCTTACTCCGTCCCTCACTCATGCTCCTCACTCAGTCCCTCACTCATGCTCCTCACTCCGTCCCTCACTCATGCTCCTCACTCAGTCCCTCACTCATGCTCCTCACTCAGTCCCTCACTCATGCTCCTCACTCCGTCCATCACGCTCCTCATTAAGTGTTCCAAGTCTATCTTCATAAAAGTCTAAAAGACCGATCGATGTGTAAGGAGCCGATAGTGATGGCCAGAGTGAGAGTACTGGGTGTCCCACACCTGCTAGAGTGGTACTGGGTGTCCCACACCTGCCAGGGTGGTACTGGGTGTCCCACACCAGCCAGGGGAGAGTACTGGGTGTCCCACACCAGCCAGGTGGAGAGTACTGGGTGTCCCACACCTGCCAGGGTGGTACTGGGTGTCTCACACCAGCCAGGGTGAGAGTACTGGGTGTCCCACACCTGCTAGAGTGGTACTGGGTGTCCAACACCTGCCAGGGGAGAGTACTGGGTGTCCACCACCAGCCAGGGTGAGAGTACTGGGTGTCCCACACCTGCTAGAGTGGTACTGGGTGTCCAACACCTGCCAGGGGAGAGTACTGGGTGTCCCACACCTGCCAGGGGAGAGTACTGGGTGTCCCACACCTGCCAGGGTGAGAGTACTGGGTGTCCCACACCTGCCAGGGGGAGAGTACTGGGTGTCCAACAACAGCCAGGGTGAGAGTACTGGGTGTCCCACACCAGCCAGGGTGAGAGTACTGGGTGTCCCACACCAGCCAGGGTGAGAGTACTGGGTGTCCCACACCAGCCAGGGGAGAGTACTGGGTGTCCCACACCTGCCAGGGTGAGAGTACTGGGTGTCCCACACCAGCCAGGGTGAGAGTACTGGGTGTCCCACACCAGCCAGGGTGAGAGTACTGGGTGTCCCACACCAGCCAGGGTGAGAGTACTGGGTGTCCCACACCTGCCAGGGTGAGAGTACTGGGTGTCCCACACCAGCCAGGGGAGAGTACTGGGTGTCCCACACCAGCCAGGGTGAGAGTACTGGGTGTCCCACACCAGCCAGGGTGAGAGTACTGGGTGTCCCACACCAGCCAGGGTGAGAGTACTGGGTGTCGCCGCTACACACCCCAGCCCCAGCCAGCAAAATATTCACAGTATAAATAATAAAATAAAATAAATAAAAATATTATGTGTATGATTTATTCTAGAATACATCATACACAAAAATGCTCATGTATACAGGAACTAAATCCACACCTCAGTTCCTATCATGAAATAATACATGCACGAACAGGAGACAGACCAGCTGTGTATGTATACACCTATGTATATACACAGGTGCGTCTGTGTTTATTTGTATGTTAATATTTACACATTAAATAATCTTCAGAGATATGCATTACATTTAAACATTTTATTTGGGACATTTTGGGACATGCATGGTTAAAAGCCGTAATAATATTAAGGCGAGCCCCAGGGCTCAGTGCTCACTGTTCAAATCACAAACCCAGAGACAGTCTGGCTGGTAATCTGATTGTCGCGCTTATTATGCCTCCGCCACGTCTCTGGCGTAAACAGTCCCCCCGCTGCCAGACGCACAGTACATATTAACAAAGGNTATCTACTCGCAACAGATATTCCTTACACTGTAAGGGACCACAGTGTAGAGCTAAGACGAGTCACATCTTGGTTCACCACATCACCTCACTTGGTCACACATCACCTCACTTGGTTCACCACATCACCTCACTGGTTCACCACATCACCTCACTGGTTCACCACATCACCTCACTTGGTTCACCACATTATTGATCCAGGGAGTACATCCAGGGGAACACATCCAGGGGAACACATCCAGGGGAGTACATCCATGGACACATCAGGGGAACACATCCAGGGGAACACATCCAGGGGAACACATCCAGGGAACACATCCAGGGAACACATCCAGGGGAACACATCCAGGGGAACACATCCAGGGGAACACTCCAGGGGAACACATCCAGGGGAACACATCCAGGGGAACACCCCCAGGGAACACATCCAGGGGAACACATCCAGGGAACACATCAGGGGAACACATCCAGGGGAACACATCCAGGGGTAACACACCAGGGGAAAACACCAGGGGAACACATCCAGGGGAACACATCCGGGGAACACATCCAGGGGAGTACATCCAGGGGAACACATCCAGGGGAAAACATCCAGGGAACACATCCAGGGGAAACATCCAGGGGAACACATCCAGGGGAACACATCCAGGGGAACACATCCAGGGAACACATCCAGGGAACACATCCAGGGGAGTACATCCAGGGGAACACATCCAGGGGAACACCATCCAGGGGAACCCCCCAGGGACCATAACACACAGGTGTACCCAGGTCCAATACAATCCCCTGAGGGTCAACTGCCCATAACCCACCTCGCTACACAGCCGTATTGAAGCCATCACCTATTTGTTTGATAATTGTTATTGACCCAGTAAATAAATCTACCGCCCCTCCACCCACCACCTCTGTTCTCCCGGCCATTAGTGCCCTGTGCCTGAGGCAGAGGGCCACTGTGGTGGCGAGGGTGGGTATGGGCACCTCAGAGTGCCATTGCACTTGTACGCAACTTAAAGTCTTCTTAATACATTCTTGTCTAATGCAAGCTTAATTTACCACTTATTATAACGGTAGTGGACCCCAGCCGTAAACGGTAGTGGACCCCAGCCGTAAACGGTAGTGGACCCCCAGCCGTAAACGGTAGTGACCCCCAGCCGTAAACGGTAGTGGACCCCCAGCCGTAAACGGTAGTGGACCCCAGCCGTAAACGGTAGTGGACCCCAGCCGTAAACGGTAGTGGACCCCCAGCCGTAAACGGTAGTGGACCCAGCCGTAAACGGTAGTGGACCCCCAGCCGTAAACGGTAGTGGACCCCAACCACAAACAGCAGTGGACCCCAACCACAAACAGCAGTGAACCCCAACCGTAAACAGCAGTGGACCACAAACCACAAACGGCAGATCAAGGCCAGAAAACACAGAAGCAAACAGAAGGACGGCTGCTCAACTCACCCGTTCTAAAATTGACAACAATATCTATAAGGAAGATGGTGTCGGAGAGGCAGTTGAAGGCGATCCAGCGAGTGGATAAGTCGTCATTGAAGAAAGAGATGGCCACAGGCAGGATGATGAGGTGGCTACCGCAGGAACAGCATACACAGGTCCCAGTAGAACCTGCAACATATACCAGTATTACCACACAGGTCCCAATAGTACCTGCAACATTATACCAGTATTACCAGACAGGTCCCAGTAGTACCTGCAACATTATACCAGTATTACCACACAGGTCCCAGTAGTACCTGCAACATTATACCAGTATTACCACACAGGTACCAATAGAACTTGCAACATTATACCAGTTAGCACACAAGCCCTAAAATGTATATTTTTAATAAATATACCAAAATAATTACCCAAAAAGTACTGAATTTGAATAAAAAGTCCTTAATCGAATTGGTAATGTGTTTGAGAATGTCTTCCTACCTGTGTAAGTGCTAAATAGCCTTCCCGGTTGGTGCCTTCTTTTGATAATTACTTACTTGTACCTCTGTAAAAGTAAGTAAGTAATTTACTTACTCCGTTCTACTTATCAATCACAGTGTTTACAAAATGTTTTAGCCTGGTCTCTCTTGCTGTAATGATCCATTCGCAAAATTCTTCATCAAATCCTTTAGTAAGACATGTTGTGTTTAGAATTTTGAAACTTTTTTCGAGACTGCTTTAACTCGCTGCCACTACCACAGTCTGAAGTCTAACGTGTGACGAAACCTCTCACCTCTCACCTCCTCTCACCACCTCTCACCTCCTCTCACCTCTCACCACCTCCTCTCACCTCTCACTAAGGGTCGCCGGTGAGAGGGAGGAGAGTGAGCTCTCACTGGTGTAGACATTAACACCTTGCCTGAAGGGCTACACAAAGGCTGGACCTGATCAATACTAGTACACACCACGGGCACCATATCTAGGGGGAGATAAGCCATATCTAGGGAGGTACACCATATCTAGGGGAGGTACACCATATCTAGGTTGAGATAAACCATATCTAGGGGAGGTACACCATATCAAGGGGGAGGTACACCATATCTAGGTTGAGATAAACCATATCTAGGGAGGTACACCATATCAAGGGGGAGGTACACCATATCTAGGTTGAGATAAACCATATCTAGGGGAGGTAAACCATATCAAGGGGGAGGTACACCATATCTAGGTTGAGATAACCATATCTAGGGAGGTACACCATATCAAGGGGGAGGTACACCATATCTAGGTTGAGATAAACCATATCTAGGGGAGGTACACCATATCAATGGGGAGGTACACCATATCTAGGGGTTAAACCATATCTAGGGGGGATATACACCATATCTAGGGGATATACACCATATCTAGGGGAATATACACCATATCTAGGGGAAGATACACCATATCTAGGGGAGATACACCATATCTAGGGAATATACACATATCTAGGGGAATATACACCATATCTAGGGGAAGATACACCACATCTAGGGGAGAGATACACCAATCTAGGGGAGATTCACCATATGTAGGGAGAGAGAAACCATATCCAGGGAGAGATACACCATATCTACGGGGAGATACACCATATCTACGGAGAGATACACCATATCTAGGGAGAGATACGCCATATCTAGGGGAGATAAACCATATCTAGGGAGATAACACCATATCTAGGGGATATACACCATATCTAGGGGAGATACGCCATATCTAGGGGAGGAACACCATATCTAGGGAGATACACCATATCTAGGGAGAGATACGCCATATCTAGGGGAGATACGCCATATCTAGAGGAGATACGCCATATCTAGTGGCAGGAACACCATATCTAGGGAAGATACACCATATCTAGGGGATATACACCATATCTAAGGGAGATACGCCATATCTAGGAAGATACACCATATCTAGAGGGAGATACACCATATCTAGGGAAGATACACCATATCTAGGGAAGATACACCATATCTAGGGGAGATACACCATATCTAGAGGGAGATACACCATATCTAGGGAAGATACACATATCTAGGGAAGATACACCATATCTAGAGGGAGATACACCATATCTAGGGGAAAATACACCATATCTAGGGGAGATACACCATATCTAGGGAGAGATACACCATATCTAGGGAAGATACACCATATCTAGGAAGATACACCATATCTAGGGGAGATACACCATATCTAGAGGGAGATACACCATATCTAGGGAAGATACACCATATCTAGGGAAGATACACCATATCTAGAGGGAGATACACCATATCTAGGGGAAAATACACCATATCTAGGGAGATACACCATATCTAGGGAGAGATACACCATATCTAGGGAAGATACACCATATCTAGGGAAGATACACCATATCTAGGGGAGATACACCATATCTAGGGGAGATACACCATATCTAGGGGAAAATACCCATATCTAGGGAAGATACACCATATCTAGGGAAGATACACCATATCTAGGGGAGATACACCATATCTAGGGAGATACCCCATATCTAGGGAAGATACACCATATCTAGGGAAGATACACCATATCTAGGGAGAGATACACCATATCTAGGGAAGATACACCATATCTAGGGAGAGATACCCATATCTAGGGAAGATACACCATATCTAGGGAAGATACACCATATCTAGGGAAGATACACCATATCTAGGGAGAGATACACCATATTAGGGAAGATACACCATATCTAGGGAAGATACACCATATCTAGGGAGAGATACACATATCTAGGGAAGATACACATATCTAGGGAAGATACACCATATCTAGAGGGAGATACACCATATCTAGAGGGAGATACACCATATCTAGGGAAGATACACCATATCTAGGGAAGATACACCATATCTAGAGGGAGATACACCATATCTAGGGAAAATACACCATATCTAGGGGAGATAACCCATATCTAGGGAGAGATACACCATATCTAGGGAAGATACACCATATCTAGGGAAGATACACCATATCTAGGGGAGATACACCATATCTAGAGGGAGATACACCATATCTAGGGAGATACACCATATCTAGGGAAGATACACCATATCTAGAGGAGATACACCATATCTAGGGAAAATACACCATATCTAGGGGAGATACACCATATCTAGGGAGAGATACACCATATCTAGGGAAGATACACCATATCTAGGGAAGATACACCATATCTAGGGGAGATACACCATATCTAGGGGAGATACACCATATCTAGGGGAAATACACCTATCTAGGGAAGATACACCATATCTAGGGAAGATACACCATATCTAGGGAGATACACCATATCTAGGGAGAGATACACCATATCTATGGGAGGTACACCGTACCTAGGGGAGGTACACCCAGGTGGCCACACCCCCAACACCCGCCATCACCTTGTCAACTCTGACGTCACAGGGTGCAGAGATGGTCGTTTGCTCGACCTTCCTACACACCAATTTGCCTCCCAATAATTCTCTCCCCTTTTGCACCCAACACACACACACACACACACACACACACACACACACACACACGCACGCACGCACGCACGCACGCACACACCACACACACACACACACACACACACACACACACACACACACACACACACGAACAAATCAACAAGTCCGTGTTCGTATTTAGTGTAAGGGAGACCATGTGGAGTGAGGGTGCGTGGGAGAGTAGCGTGGGAGAGTGGCGTGGGAGAGTGGCGTGGAAGAGTGGCGTGGGAGAGTGGCGTGGGAGAGTAGCGTGGGAGAGTGGCGTGGGAGAGTGTAAGCCCCATAAGTCCTCATTGACGGGACGGGCTGGGATTAAGGCGTGGTGGCGTGGAGTAGGAGAATGCATGGGAGTGAGCGTGAGCCCCCAGCGTGCATGGAGCACCACCAGCGTGCATGGGAGCCCACCAACGTGCATGGGAGCCCACCAACGTGCATGGGAGCACCACCAGCGTGCATGGGCGCCCACCAGCGTGCATGGGAGCACCACCAGCGTGCATGGGAGCACCACCAACGTGCATGGGAGCCCACCAGCGTGCATGGGAGCACCACCAACGTGTATGGGAGCACCACCAACGTGCATGGGAGCCCACCAGCGTGCATGGGAGCCCACCGCGTGCATGGGAGCCCACCAGCGTGCATGGGAGCACCACCAACGTGCATGGGAGCACCACCAACGTGCATGGGAGCACCACCAACGTGCATGGGAGCACCACCAACGTGCATGGGAGCACCACCAACGTGCATGGGAGCACCACCAACGTGCATGGGAGCACCACCAACGTGTATGGGAGCCCACCAGCGTGCATGGGAGCCCACCAGCGTGCATGGGAGCCCACCAACGTGCATGGGAGCCCACCAGCGTGCATGGGAGCCACCAACGTGCATGGGAGCCCACCAACGTGCATGGGCCCCACCAGCGTGCATGGGAGCCCACCAACGTGCATGGAGCCCACCAACGTGCATGGGAGCCACCAGCGTGCATGGGAGCCCACCAACGTGCATGGGAGCCCACCAGCGTGCATGGGAGCCCACCAACGGCCGCCTGGAGGCCAAAAATAGCACATGGGCGGTGATGCGTGTGAGTGAGTGCTGGACTCCACTGGCTGACACCCCCGTCCCTCGCTCCGGTGGCCCCTGCCCGCCCCTGACCGCCCCTGACCGCCCCTGCTGGCCGGTAGGCAGCAGGGGCGGGCGTGTGCCCCCTGGTAGGCAAGGGGAGGAGGGCCACGCCTCGCCTGCAGGGGTGTGGGCGAGGCGGGCAGGGACCCCAGGACGCATCTAATACAACTTTCTGTATGTTCGTCTTTAGTGTGCCGTGACGAAGTCTCTTTATCTCCAGCTGCCCCGCCCTCTACATCCCCAGCTGGCCCGCCCTCTGCCCCACCCTCTACATCCCCAGCTGGCCCCGCCCTCTTCATCCCCAGCTGCCCCGCTCTCGTTCTGGGGTCCACAGAGCGTCCTAGGGTCCGCAGAGATCTTTCTGGGGTCCACAGGGATCGTTCTGGGGTCCACAAAGCGTCCTGGGGTCCACAGAGCGTCCTGGGATCCACCGAGAGCGTCCTGGGGTCCACAGAGCGTCCTGGGGTCCACAGAAAGCGTCTTGGGGTCCACAAAGCGTCCTGGGGGTCCACAGAGATCGTTCTGGGGTCCACAGAGCGTTCTGGGGGTCCACAGAGATCGTTCTGGGGTCCACAGAGCGTTCTGGGGGTCCACAGAGATCGTCCTGGGGTCCACAAAGCGTCCTGGGGGTCCACAGAGATCGTCCTGGTGTCCACAAAGCGTCCTGGGGTCCACAGAGCGCGTCCTGGGGTCCACAAAGCGTCCTGGGGGTCCACAGAGATCGTACTGGTGTCCACAAAGCGTCCTGGGGTCCTCATACACCAGCCCCGTCGTCACACACCAGCCCGTCCTCATAAACAAACACCCAAAGACCATTCCATCCACCCGCCAAACCCCCCTGTTTATTAATGAGAAACGGTCTACACGCGACTCACAACTGATGACGTTCGAACACTTTTGGAACAAGCGCTTCACTCACGACTTGTGTTCGAACCACAACGCTGTAAATGCTTCACCCACGTACTACAAATACAAATAATCGCCAACAGAGCCTAAACACCTAACCTAACCTACGCCTATATATGCACAATATGCTAATATATTATAATATTAATTTATATTTGAGAAAATTCCTGTTTTGAGTGAGCATAATGTTAAAACTGATGAATGCTTCTTTGGGGTCGACCGCTGGATGGAATGGACTTAATTACTGAGAGGATCCATTGACCTGGCCAGTGTGTTGGCCGTGTCCGGTTGAGCTGGTCGTGTGCATGTCCCCGGCGGACGTCAGCTGCCACACAACAGCCAAACTTGGCCAATATTATCCTGCCCAGCACAACTTGTTCCGTCAGGCGGCGCGGATACCTGCCAGTCATCTACGGTGACCTTGCTACTATCTCACTGTACACCACTGTTGCTCACACTGTACACCGTCACTGTGGTGGTTCTGGTCACTGTACACTATGCCTTCATGTCCCACGCTGCTTCCAAATTCACGTTAATAGTTAAGAAATCAGTAAGGAGATGGAGCGTATGGGGGTGTGGGAGAGGACTGGTGAGAGGGGGGTGTGGGAGAGGACTGGTGAGAGGGGGGTGTGGGAGAGGGCTGGTGAGAGGGGGGTGTGGGAGAGGGCTGGTGAGAGGGGGGTGTGGGAGAGGGCTGGTGAGAGGGGGGTGTGGGAGAGGGCTGGTGAGAGGGGGGTGTGGGAGAGGACTGGTGAGAGGGGGGTGTGGGAGAGGACTGGTGAGAGGGGGGTGTGGGAGAGGACTGGTGAGAGGGGGTGTGGGAGAGGACTGGTGAGAGGGGGGTGTGGGAGAGGGCTGGTGAGAGGGGGGTGTGGGAGAGGGCTGGTGAGAGGGGGGTGGGAGAGGGCTGGTGAGAGGGGGGTGTGGGAGAGGGCTGGTGAGAGGGGGGTGTGGGAGAGGACTGGTGAGAGGGGGGTGTGGGAGAGGACTGGTGAGAGGGGGGTGTGGGAGAGGACTGGTGAGAGGGGGGTGTGGGAGAGGACTGGTGAGAGGGGGGTGTGGGAGAGGACTGGTGAGAGGGGGGTGTGGGAGAGGACTGGTGAGAGGGGGGTGTGGGAGAGGACTGGTGAGAGGGGGGTGTGGGAGAGGACTGGTGAGAGGGGGGTGTGGGAGAGGACTGGTGAGAGGGGGTAACAGAGAGGGATGGAATGGAGGGGGGGAGGGGGGGCAGGGAATAGTTAATATCAGATCTTGTCCGGGTCTGCTGGGTTAAGATTGTCAGGTGTCAATACTCCAGACACCAGGGCCACAGCTGGCCAAGCGAATTCAACTCTGGACAACTAATGGAACAGCAGCGACAGGTTGACTGTTACGCCAGGCTGCCACTATTGTCTGAGTCCTCGCTGTCACTATTGTCTGAGTCCTCGCTGCCACTATTGTCTGAGTCCTCGCTGCCACTATTGTCTGAGTCCTCGCTGCCACTATTGTCAGAGTCCTCGCTGCCACTATTGTCAGAGTCCTCGCTGCCACTATTGTCTGAGTCCTCGCTGCCACTATTGTCTGAGTCCTCGCTGCCACTATTGTCTGAGTCCTCGCTGCCACTATTGTCAGAGTCCTCGCTGCCACTATTGTCAGAGTCCTCGCTGCCACTATTGTCAGAGTCCTCGCTGCCACTATTATCTGAGTCCTCGCTGCCACTATTGTCTGAGTCCTCGCTGCCACCATTGTCTGAGTCCTCGCTGCCACTATTGTCTGAGTCCTCGCTGCCACTATTGTCTGAGTCCTCGCTGCCACTATTGTCAGTGTCCTCGCTGCCACTATTGTCTGAGTCCTCGCTGCCACCATTGTCTGAGTCCTCGCTGCCACTATTGTCTGAGTCCTCGCTGCCACTATTGTCTGAGTCCTCGCTGCCACCATTGTCCGAGTCCTCGCTGCCACTATTGTCAGAGTCCTCGCTGCCACCATTGTCCGAGTCCTCGCTGCCACTATTGTCAGAGTCCTCGCTGCCACTATTGTCTGAGTCCTCGCTGCCACTATTGTCTGAGTCCTTGCTGCCACTATTGTCTGAGTCCTCGCTGCCACTATTGTCTGAGTCCTTGCTGCCACTATTGTCTGAGTCCTCGCTGCCACTATTGTCAGAGTCCTCGCTGCCACTATTGTCAGTGTCCTCGCTGCCACTATTGTCAGAGTCCTCGCTGCCACTATTGTCCGAGTCCTCGCTGCCACTATTGTCAGAGTCCTCGCTGCCACTATTGTCCGAGTCCTCGCTGCCACTATTGTCTGAGTCCTCGCTGCCACTATTGTCAGTGTCCTCGCTGCCACTATTGTCAGAGTCCTCGCTGCCACTATTGTCTGAGTCCTCGCTGCCACTATTGTCTGAGTCCTCGCTGCCACTATTGTCTGAGTCCTCGCTGCCACTATTGTCAGAGTCCTCGCTGCCACTATTGTCAGTGTCCTCGCTGCCACTATTGTCAGAGTCCTCGCTGCCACTATTGTCCGAGTCCTCGCTGCCACTATTGTCTGAGTCCTCGCTGCCACTATTGTCTGAGTCCTCGCTGCCACTATTGTCTGAGTCCTCGCTGCCACTATTGTCAGAGTCCTCGCTGCCACTATTGTCAGTGTCCTCGCTGCCACTATTGTCAGAGTCCTCGCTGCCACCATTGTCAGAGTCCTCGCTGCCACTATTGTCAGAGTCCTCGCTGCCACCATTGACAGAGTCCTCGCTGCCACTATTGTCAGAGTCCTCGCTGCCACTATTGTCAGAGTCCTCGCTGCCACCATTGTCAGAGTCCTCGCTGCCACTATTGTCAGAGTCCTCGCTGCCACTATTGTCTGAGTCCTCGCTGCCACTATTGTCAGAGTCCTCGCTGCCACTATTGTCTGAGTCCTCGCTGCCACTATTGTCAGAGTCCTCGCTGCCACCATTGTCTGAGTCCTCGCTGCCACTATTGTCAGAGTCCTCGCTGCCACTATTGTCAGTGTCCTCGCTGCCACTATTGTCAGAGTCCTCGCTGCCACCATTGTCAGAGTCCTCGCTGCCACCACTGACAGAGTCCTCGCTGCCACCATTGACAGAGTCCCCACTGCCATTATTTGACTCATCTTAATACGTTGCCCAACATTGCATTCCTCCTGTTAAATGCAACAAGTTACTAATTGCAATGTTCAATTATAATAACCTAATGCCCCATTTCTAAATATATAACAGTAACCTGAGTTGCACATGTCAGTCTGGCCCAATTAACAAATATTCTAGCCTGAGGATCGTTGCAAAAAATAGACTTTGATTTACCCGAGTCGTAAAAGTTATGGATTAAATTTTCATCCTGTTCGGTTAGGAGCTGCAGGTTATTGCAATAGGTTAAGGGCTGTGGACTGGTTCAGAGATGGTCATTTACATGACGGCCACAAGCGTGAGGTAAATATGTGAAGTTATATTTACTTGTTTGAAGACGAAAGTTCACTTTGTTTTCCCACTACTTATCTACCAAGGTTCCCCTCTACCAGTCTACCAGTTTCCCCTCAACCACAACACACTAAGGGGAAACGCCCTCCCCAGAGAGCACTCAGGCGTTCGGAATATTTACGAACACAATCCCCCTCCCCCTGTTCCACCAGGAGCAGAAAGCCATCATGTTGGTCGACCCTGTGCCAGTGACATCTATTTAATTCGCTAGATAAGAATTCGCGCCTTTTTTCCCCCTCGCTGTTGAGTTCTTTCCCATTATGTGGGATGGGCTGTGGGACGCCTCTTGATGATGTTCAGGGTTCTCACCTGCGACCTTTTATACCGCAACATATGCTGACAGTTGCTTGTTATGCCTGAATTACGGAATACGGAGTTGTTTGGGTTCATGCAGGAGGATAGGCACTAAATGGTGTTTGTATTGTTCTGTTGGGGTGTAGTGTCGGTCTGGGTACTGGTACAGCCCACCGTCACAAGCGGGGCCCCCGCCCCTCCACCTGACAGCGGGCCCGCGCCCTTGGCCCCCCGTCCAATGCACGCGTGCCCCGCCGTCCACTGACAGCGGCCCCGCCTCCACCTCTGACAGCGGCCCCCGCCCGTCCGACCTTGACAGCGGCCCCCCCCGCCCGTCACCTGACAGCGCGCCCCGTCACTACGCGGTCACCTGACAGCTGGCCGCCCGTACCTCACCCCCCGTCCACCTGAAGCGGATCCCCGCCCGCACCTACAGCTGCGGGACGGATGCGGCCCCCCCGCCCAGTCACCTGACAAGCGGCCCCGCCCTGGCCACCTGACAGCGCCACCCCCCCTCCGTCCACTGAAGCGGAACTCACAAAAAAACAAGCGGCCACCCGCCCGTCACACTGACAAGGCGCCCCCCCGCCCGTCACACCTGACAGCGGCCCCCCAGTCTCCCGTCCACACCTGAGCGCGGGGCCCCCGCCCGTCACCTGACAGCGTCCCCACCCGTCCCACCTGACAGCGCCGACCACAGCCCGTCCAACGCTGACAGCGGCCCCCGCCCGAGTCCACCCTGACAGCGGCACCACCGCCCGTCAACCTACGCAGCCCACGCGTCCCTCCCCGCTGCCGCCGTCCACCTGACGCGTGCCCCCCCGCCACTGCCACCTGACAGCGGCCCCCGCCCGTCCAGCCACGGCCACGGCCCGTGGCCCCCACCGCCCTTCCACCTGACAGCGGCCCTCCCTCACACTCGCGCAGCCACCGCCGACTTAGCGGCCCCGCCCGTCCACCTGACAGCGCTCCGCCTCCCCTGAGCCACCGTCCACCTGACAGCGGCCCCCGCCCGTCCACCTGAGCAGCTGGCCCCCGCCCGCCACGGGGCCCTCCCCGTCCACCTGACACGGCCCCCGCCCGTCCCCTGAACAGCGGCCCCGCCCGGTCCACCTGGACACGCTGTGGCCCCCGGCCTTCGCACACTACAGCGGCCCCCGCCCGTCCACCTGACGCGGCCCCCGCCCGTCACCTACACAGCTGGCCCCGCCCGTTCCACCTGGACGCGGACACCCTTCCCGTCCACCTGACAGCGGCCCACCGCCCGTCCCAACTTGGACAGCGGCCTCACCCGGCCCGTCCACCCGTGGACAGCTGGGACCATCGGCCAGCCCGTCCAGCACTGACAGCGGCCCCCGTCCGCTCCCACCTGAGCAGCGGCCCCACCTCGTTCCCACTGACAAGCGGCACCCCACCCGTGCCACCTGACAGCGGCCCCACACCCGTCCACCTACAGCGGCCCCCGCCCAGTCCACCTGACAGCGGCCCCCCCCCGTCCAACGACAGCGGCCCCCTCCCGTCTCACCTGACAGCGGCCCATCCCTGTCCGTCCCCCTGAACATGCGGCCCCCACCCGTCCACCTTGACCGCAGGCCCCCACCCGTCACACCGTGACAAGCGCACCCCCCCCCCCGCTTCGTCCACCTTACAGAAAACAATTTGGCAACACTCCAAACCAAACTTAAAAATGGCAACCCCCCCCGTGCCCCTTGCCCGGTGTGGTGGGCAGCCGTGCATCATATGGATGTGACTCCTCCGTCCTACTCACTCATGCTCCCTCCTCACGCTCCCTCAACTTCCTGTGCCCCCTTCCCCCCTCACTCAGGTCCCTCACTCATGCTCCTCACTCGTCCTCACTCCTGCTCCTCACCATCACCTCTCCTCACTCATGCTCCTCCTCACGCTCCCTCACTCATGCAGCCTCACTCAGTTCCCTTCAATCATGCCTGCACGTTCACACAGTCCCTCACTCTGCTCCTCA
>WNGS01007182.1:8449463-8460612 GCA_020271785.1 Procambarus virginalis
GGGCTCCCATGCACGCTGGTGGTGCTACCATGCACGCTGGTGGTGCTACCATGCACGTTGGTGGTGCTCCCATGCACGCTGGTAGTGCTCCCATACACGTTGGTGGTGCTACCATGCACGTTGGTGGTGCTACCATGCACGTTGGTGGTGCTACCATGCACGCTGGTAGTGCTCCCATGCCCACGTTGGTGTGCTCCCATGCACGTTGGTGTGCTCCCATACACGCTGGTGGCTCCCATACACGTTGGTGGGCTCCCATGCACGCTGGTGGTGCTCCCATGCACGTGGTGGGCTCCCATGCACGCTGGTAGTGCTCCCATGCACGTTGGTGGTGCTCCCATGCACGTTGGTAGTGCTCCCATACACGTTGTGGTGCTCCCATGCACGTTGGTGGTGCTCCCATGCACGTTGGTAGTGCTCCCATACACGTTGGTGGTGCTCCCATGCACGTTGGTGGTGCTACCATGCACGTGGTGGTGCTCCCATGCACGCTGGTGGTGCTCCCATGCACGTTGGTGGTGCTACCATGCACGTTGGTGGTGCTCCCATGCACGGGTAGTGCTCCCATGCACGTTGGTGGTGCTCCCATGCACGTGGTGGTGCTCCCATGCACGTTGGTGGGCTCCCATGCACGCTGGTGGTGCTCCCATGCACGTTGGTGGGCTCCCATGCACGCTGGTAGTGCTCCCATGCACGTTGGTGGTGCTCCCATGCACGTTGGTGGTGCTACCATACACGTTGGTGGTGCTCCCATGCACGTTGGTGGTGCTACCATGCACGTTGGTGGTGCTCCCATGCACGTTGGTGGTGCTCCCATGCACGTTGGTGGTGCTCCCATGCACGCTGGTGGTGCTCCCATGCACGCTGGTGGTGCTCCCATGCACGTTGGTGGTGCTCCCATGCACGCTGGTGGTGCTCCCATGCACGTTGGTGGTGCTACCATGCACGTTGGTGTGCTCCCATGCACGTGGTGGGCTCCCATGCACGTTGGTGGGCTCCCATGCACGCTGGTGGTGCTCCCATGCACGTTGGTGGTGCTCCCATGCACGTTGGTGGTGCTCCCATGCACGTTGGTGGTGCTCCCATGCACGTTGGTGGTGCTACCATGCACGTTGGTGTGCTCCCATGCACGCTGGTGGGCTCCCATGCACGTGGTGGGCTCCCATGCACGCTGGTGGTGCTCCCATGCACGTTGGTGGTGCTCCCATGCACGTTGGTGGTGCTACCATGCACGTTGGTGGTGCTCCCATGCACGTTGGTGGTGCTCCCATGCACGTTGGTGGTGCTACCATGCACGTTGGTGGTGCTCCATGCACGTGGTGGTGCTCCCATGCACGTTGGTGGTGCTCCCATGCACGTTGGTGGTGCTCCCATGCACGTTGGTGGTGCTCCCATGCACGCTGGTGGTGCTCCCATGCACGTTGGTGGTGCTACCATGCACGTTGGTGGTGCTCCCATGCACGTTGGTGGTGCTCCCATGCACGTTGGTGGTGCTCCCATGCACGTTGGTGGTGCTCCCATGCACGTTGGTGGTGCTCCATGCACGTTGGTGGTGCTCCCATGCACGCTGGTGGTGCTCCCATGCACGTTGGTGGTGCTCCCATGCACGTTGGTGGTGCTCCCATGCACGCTGGTGGTGCTCCCATGCACGCTGGTGGTGCTCCCATGCACGTTGGTGGTGCTACCATGCACGTTGGTGGTGCTCCCATGCACGTTGGTGGTGCTCCCATGCACGTGGTGGTGCTCCCATGCACGCTGGTGGGCTCCCATGCACGCTGGTGGTGCTCCCATGCACGTTGGTGGTGCTCCCATGCACGTTGGTGTGCTCCCATGCACGCTGGTGGTGCTCCCATGCACGCTGGTGGTGCTCCCATGCACGCTGGTGGTGCTCCCATGCACGTTGGTGGTGCTCCCATGCACGCTGGTGGTGCTCCCATGCACGCTGGTGGTGCTCCCATGCACGCTGGTGGTGCTCCCATGCACGTTGGTGGTGCTCCCATGCACATGGTGGTGCTCCCATGCACGTTGGTGGTGCTCCCATGCACGCTGGTGGTGCTCCCATGCACGTGGTGGTGCTCCCATGCACGTTGGTGGGCTCCCATGCACGTTGGTGGTGCTCCCATGCACGTTGGTGGTGCTCCCATGCACGCTGGTGGTGCTCCCATGCACGTTGGTGGTGCTCCCATGCACGTTGGTGGGCTCCCATGCACGTTGGTGGTGCTCCCATGCACGCTGGTGGTGCTCCCATGCACGCTGGTGGGCTCCCATGCACGCTGGTGGTGCTCCCATGCACGTTGGTGGTGCTCCCATGCACGCTGGTGGTGCTCCCATGCACGCTGGTGGTGCTCCCATGCACGTTGGTGGTGCTCCCATGCACGTTGGTGGTGCTCCCATGCACGTTGGTGGTGCTCCCATGCACGCTGGTGGTGCTCCCATGCACGTTGGTGGTGCTCCCATGCACGTTGGTGGTGCTCCCATGCACGTTGGTGGTGCTCCCATGCACGTTGGTGGTGCTCCCATGCACGCTGGTGGTGCTCCCATGCACGTTGGTGGTGCTCCCATGCACGCTGGTGGTGCTCCCATGCACGCTGGTGGTGCTCCCATGCACGCTGGTGGTGCTCCCATGCACGCTGGTGGTGCTCCCATGCACGTTGGTGGTGCTCCCATGCACGCTGGTGGTGCTCCCATGCACGTTGGTGGTGCTCCCATGCACGTTGGTGGGCTCCCATGCACGCTGGTGGTGCTCCCATGCACGTTGGTGGTGCTCCCATGCACGTGGTGGTGCTCCCATGCACGTTGGTGGTGCTCCATGCACGTTGGTGGGCTCCCATGCACGTTGGTGGGCTCCCATGCACGTTGGTGGTGCTCCCATGCACGTTGGTGGTGCTCCCATGCACGCTGGTGGTGCTCCATGCACGCTGGTGGTGCTCCCATGCACGTTGGTGGTGCTCCCATGCACGTTGGTGGTGCTCCCATGCACGCTGGTGGTGCTCCATGCACGTGGTGGTGCTCCCATGCACGCTGGTGGTGCTCCCATGCACGTTGGTGGTGCTCCCATGCACGTTGGTGGTGCTCCCATGCACGCTGGTGGTGCTCCCATGCACGCTGGTGGTGCTCCCATGCACGTTGGTGGTGCTCCATGCACGCTGGTGGTGCTACCATGCACGCTGGTGGTGCTCCCATGCACGTTGGTGGTGCTCCCATGCACGTGGTGGTGCTCCCATGCACGTGGTGGTGCTCCCATGCACGTTGGTGGGCTCCCATGCACGCTGGTGGTGCTCCCATGCACGTTGGTGGTGCTACCATGCACGCTGGTGGTGCTCCCATGCACGTTGGTGGTGCTCCCATGCACGCTGGTGGTGCTCCCATGCACGTTGGTGGTGCTCCCATGCACGCTGGTGGTGCTCCCATGCACGTTGGTGGTGCTCCCATGCACGTTGGTGGTGCTCCCATGCACGTTGGTGGTGCTCCCATGCACGTTGGTGGTGCTCCCATGCACGTTGGTGGTGCTCCCATGCACGTTGGTGGTGCTCCCATGCACGTTGGTGGTGCTCCCATGCACGCTGGTGGGCTCCCATGCACGCTGGTGGTGCTCCCATGCACGTTGGTGGTGCTCCCATGCACGCTGGGGGGCTCCCATGCACGCTGGTGGTGCTCCCATGCACGCTGGTGGTGCTCCCATGCACGTGGTGGTGCTCCCATGCACGTTGGTGGTGCTCCCATGCACGCTGGTGGGCTCCCATGCACGCTGGTGGTGCTCCCATGCACGTGGTGGTGCTCCCATGCACGTTGGTGGTGCTCCCATGCACGCTGGTGGGCTCCCATGCACGCTGGTGGTGCTCCCATGCACGTTGGTGGTGCTCCCATGCACGTTGGTGGTGCTCCCATGCACGCTGGTGGTGCTCCCATGCACGTTGGTGGTGCTCCCATGCACGTTGGTGGTGCTCCCATGCACGTTGGTGGTGCTCCCATGCACGTTGGTGGTGCTCCCATGCACGTTGGTGGTGCTCCCATGCACGTTGGTGGTGCTCCCATGCACGTTGGTGGGCTCCCATGCACGTTGGTGGTGCTCCCATGCACGTTGGTGGTGCTCCCATGCACGCTGGTGGTGCTACCATGCACGTTGGTGGTGCTCCCATGCACGCTGGTGGTGCTCCCATGCACGTTGGTGGTGCTCCCATGCACGCTGGTGGTGCTCCCATGCACGCTGGTGGTGCTCCCATGCACGCTGGTGGTGCTACCATGCACGTTGGTGGGCTCCCATGCACGTTGGTGGTGCTCCCATGCACGCTGGTGGTGCTCCCATGCACGCTGGTGGTGCTCCCATGCACGTTGGTGGTGCTCCCATGCACGCTGGTGGTGCTCCCATGCACGCTGGTGGTGCTCCCATGCACGTTGGTGGTGCTCCCATACACGCTGGTGGTGCTCCCATGCACGCTGGTGGTGCTCCCATGCACGCTGGTGGTGCTCCCATGCACGCTGGTGGTGCTCCCATGCACGTTGGTGGGCTCCCATGCACGTTGGTGGTGCTCCCATGCACGCTGGTGGTGCTCCCATGCACGCTGGTGGTGCTCCCATGCACGCTGGTGGTGCTCCCATGCACGTTGGTGGTGCTCCCATGCACGCTGGTGGTGCTCCCATGCACGCTGGTGGTGCTCCCATGCACGTTGGTGGTGCTCCCATACACGCTGGTGGTGCTCCCATGCACGTTGGTGGTGCTACCATGCACGTTGGTGGTGCTCCCATGCACGCTGGTGGTGCTCCCATGCACGCTGGTGGTGCTCCCATGCACGTTGGTGGGCTCCCATGCACGTTGGTGGGCTCCCATGCACGCTGGTGGTGCTCCCATGCACGTTGGTGGTGCTCCCATGCACGTTGGTGGTGCTCCCATGCACGCTGGTGGTGCTCCCATGCACGTTGGTGGTGCTCCCATGCACGTTGGTGGGCTCCCATGCACGTTGGTGGTGCTCCCATGCACGTTGGTGGTGCTCCCATGCACGTTGGTGGTGCTCCCATGCACGCTGGTGGTGCGCCCATGCACGTTGGTGGGCTCCCATGCACGTTGGTGGTGCTCCCATGCACGTTGGTGGTGCTCCCATGCACGCTGGTGGTGCTCCCATGCACGCTGGTGGTGCTACCATGCACGTTGGTGGTGCTCCCATGCACGTTGGTGGTGCTCCCATGCACGTTGGTGGTGCTCCCATGCACGTTGGTGGTGCTCCCATGCACGCTGGTGGTGCTCCCATGCACGCTGGTGGTGCTCCCATGCACGTTGGTGGTGCTCCCATGCACGCTGGTGGTGCTCCCATGCACGTTGGTGGTGCTCCCATGCACGTTGGTGGTGCTCCCATGCACGCTGGTGGTGCTCCCATGCACGCTGGTGGTGCTCCCATGCACGTTGGTGGTGCTCCCATGCACGTTGGTGGTGCTCCCATGCACGTTGGTGGTGCTCCCATGCACGTTGGTGGTGCTCCCATGCACGCTGGTGGTGCTACCATGCACGCTGGTGGTGCTCCCATGCACGTTGGTGGTGCTCCCATGCACGTTGGTGGTGCTCCCATGCACGTTGGTGGTGCTCCCATGCACGCTGGTGGTGCTCCCATGCACGTTGGTGGTGCTCCCATGCACGCTGGTGGTGCTCCCATGCACGTTGGTGGTGCTCCCATGCACGCTGGTGGTGCTCCCATGCACGTTGGTGGTGCTCCCATGCACGCTGGTGGTGCTCCCATGCACGTTGGTGGTGCTCCCATGCACGCTGGTGGTGCTCCCATGCACGCTGGTGGTGCTACCATGCCGCTGGTGGTGCTCCCATGCACGTTGGTGGTGCTCCCATGCACGCTGGGGGCTCACGCTCACCACCATGCATTCTCCTACTCCACGCCTCCACGCCTTAACCCCGTCCCATCAATGAGGACTTTATGGGACTTACACTCTCCCACGCTACTCTCCCACGCCACTCTCCCACGCTACTCTCCCACGCTACTCTCCCACGCCACTCTCCCACGCTACTCTCCCACGCCACTCTCCCACGCCACTCTCCCACGCTACTCTCCCACGCCACTCTCCCACGCTACTCTCCCACGCCACTCTCCCACGCCACTCTCCCACGCTACTCTCCCACGCTACTCTCCCACGCTACTCTCCCACGCTACTCTCCCACGCCACTCTCCCACGCCACTCTCCCACGCTACTCTCCCACGCTACTCTCCCACGCACCCTCACTCCACATGGTCTCCCTTACACTAAATACGAACACGAACTTGTTGATTTGTTCGTGTGTGTGTGTGTGTGTGTGTGTGTGTGTGTGTGTGTGTGTGTGTGTGTGTGTGTGTGTGTGTGTGTGTGTGTGTGTGTGTGTGTACTTACCTAGTTGTGCTTGCGGGGGTTGAGCTCTGGCTCTTTGGTCCCGCCTCTCAACCGTCAATCAACTGGTGTACAGGTTCCTGAGCCTATTGGGCTCTATCATATCTACACTTGAAACTGTGTATGGAGTCAGCCTCCACCACATCACATCCAGTTGGGTTAAACTCTAACAACCATTTGTTCGACCATTCCTGCAGCTTGTCCAGGTCTTCTTGAAGCCTTAAACAGTGTGTGTGCGCGTGTGTATGCGTGCGTACGTGTGTGGTGTGTGTGTGTGTGGTGTGTGTGTGTGTGTGTGTGTGTGTGTGTGTGTGGTGTGTGTGTGTGTGTGTGTGTGTTGGGTGCAAAATGGGAGAGAATTATTGGGAGGCAAATTGGTGTGTAGGAAGGTCGAGCAACCGACCATCTCTACACCCTGTGACGTCAGAGTTGACAAGGTGATGGCGGGTGTTGGGGGTGTGGCCAGCTGGGTGTACCTCCCCTAGGTACGGTGTACCTCCCATAGATATGGTGTATCTCTCCCTAGATATGGTGTATCTTCCCTAGATATGGTGTATCTTCCCTAGATATGGTGTATCTCTCCCTAGATATGGTGTATCTTCCCTAGATATGGTGTATCTTCCCTAGATATGGTGTATCTCTCCCTAGATATGGTGTATCTTCCCTAGATATGGTGTTCCTTCCCCTAGATATGGTGTATCTCCCTCTAGATATGGTGAATTTTCCCCTAGATATGGCGTATCCTAGATATGGTGTATCTCTCCCTAGATATGGTGTATCTTCCCTACATATGGTGTTCCTTCCCCTAGAAATGGTGTATCTCCTTCTAGATATGGCGTATCTCTCCCTAGATATGGTGCATCTCTCCCTAAATATGGTGAATCTTCCCTAGATATGGTGTTCCTGCTACTAGATATGGCGTATCTCCCCCTAGATATGGCGTATCTCTCCTAGATATGGTGTACCTCCCCCTAGATATGGCTTATCTCAACCTAGATATGGTGTACCTCCCCCTAGATATGGTGCCCGTGGGTGTGTACTAGTATTGATCAGGTGCAGCCCTTGTGTAGCCCTTCAGGCAAGGTGTTAATGTCTACACCAGTGAGAGCTCACTCTCCCTCCCTCTCACCGGCGCCCCTTAGTGAGAGGTGAGAGGAGGTGAGAGATGAGAGGAGGTGAGAGGTGAGAGGTTTCGTCACACGTTAGACTTCAGACTTTGGTAGTGGAAGCGAGTTAAAGCAGTCTCGAAAAAAAGTTTCAAAATTCTAAACACAAAATGTCTTACTAAAGGATTTGATGAAGAATTTTGCGAATGGATCATTTACAGCGAGAGAGACCAGGCTAAAACATTTTGTAAACACTGTGATTGATAAGTAGAAGGGAGTAAGTAAATTACTTACTTACTTTTACAGAGGTACAGTAAGTAATTAGCAAAAGAAGGCACCAAACCGGGAAGGCTATTTAGCACCATTACACAAGTAGGAAGGCATTCTCAAACACATTACCAATTCGAATTAAGGACTTTTTATTCAAATTCAGTACTTTTTGGGTAATTATTTGGTATATTTATTAAAAAATATACATTTTAGGGCTTGTGTGCCTAACTGGTATAATGTTGCAGGTACTACTGGTACCTGTGTGGTAATATTGGTATAATGTTGCAGGTACTACTGGTACCTGTGTGGTAATACTGGTATAATGTTGCAGGTTCTACTGGTACCTGTGTGGTAATACTGGTATAATGTTGCAGGTTCTACTGGTACCTGTCTGGTAATACTGGTATAATGTTGCAGTGTTCTACTGGGACCTGTGTATGCTGTTCCTGCTGGTGGCCAACCTCATCATCCTGCCTGTGGCCATCTCCTTCTTCAATGACGACTTATCCACTCGCTGGATCGCCTTCAACTGCCTCTCCGACACCATCTTCCTTATAGATATTGTTGTCAATTTTAGAACGGGTGAGTTGAGCAGCCGTCCTTCTGTTTGCTTCTGTGTTTTCTGGCCTTGATCTGCCGTTTGTGGTTTGTGGTCCACTGCTGTTTGTGGTTGGGGTTCACTGCTGTTTGTGGTTGGGGTTCACTGCTGTTTACGGTTGTGGTCCACTGCCGTTTACGGCTGGGGTCCACTGCCGTTTACGGTTGGGGTCCACTGCCGTTTACGGCTGGGGTCCACTGCCGTTTACGGTTGGGGTCCACTGCCGTTTACGGCTGGGGGTCCACTGCCGTTTACGGCTGGGGTCCACTGCCGTTTACGGCTGGGGGTTCACTGCCGTTTACGGCTGGGGTCCACTACCGTTTACGGCTGGGGTCCACTACCGTTTACGGCTTGGGGTCCACTACCGTTTACGGCTGGGGTCCACTACCGTTTACGGCTGGGGTCCACTACCGTTTACGGCTGGGGTCCACTACCGTTTACGGCTGGGGGTCCACTACCGTTTACGGCTGGGATCCACTACCGTTTACGGCTGGGGTCCACTGCCGTTTACGGCTGGGGGTCCACTACCGTTTACGGCTGGGGTCCACTACCGTTTACGGCTGGGGTCCACTACCGTTTACGGCTGGGGGTCCACTACCGTTTACGGCTGGGGTCCACTACCGTTTACGGCTGGGGTCCACTACCGTTTACGGCTTGGGGGTCCACTACCGTTTACGGCTGGGGTCCACTACCGTTTACGGCTGGGGTTCACTACCGTTTACGGCTGGAGGTCCACTACCGTTTACGGCTGGGGTCCACTACCGTTTACGGCTGGGGTCCACTACCGTTTACGGCTGGGGGTCCACTACCGTTTACGGCTGGGGTCCACTACCGTTTACGGCTGGGGTCCACTACCGTTTACGGCTGGGGTCCACTACCGTTTATAATAAGTGGTAAATTAAGCTTGCATTAGACAAGAATGTATTAAGAAGACTTTAAGTTGCGTACAAGTGCAAGGTGGCACTCTGAGGTGCCCATACCCACCCTCGCCACCACAGTGGCCCTCTGCCTCAGGGCACAGGGCACTAATGGCCCGGGAGAACAGAGGTGGTGGTGTGGAGGGGCGGTAGATTTATTTACTGGGTCAATAAACAATTATCAAACAAATAGGTGATGGCTTCAATACGGCTGTGTAGCGAGGTGGGTTATGGGCAGTTGACCCTCAGGGGATTGTATTGGACCTGGGTACACCTGTGTGTTATGGTCCCCTGGGGGGTGTTCCCCTGGATGTGTTCCCCTGGATGTGTTCCCCTGGATGTGTTCCCCTGGATGTGCTCCCCTGGATGTACTCCCTGGATGTGTTCCCCTGGATGTGTTCCCCTGGATGTGTTCCCCTGGATGTGTTCCCCTGGATGTGTTCCCCTGGATGTGTTCCCCTGGATGTGTTCCCCTGGATGTGTTCCCCTGGATGTGTTCCCCTGGATGTACTCCCCTGGATGGTTCCCCTGGATGTGTTCCCCTGGATGTGTTCCCCTGGATGTGTTCCCCTGGATGTACTCCCCTGGATGTGTTCCCCGGATGTGTTCCCTGGATGTGTTCCCCTGGATGTGTTCCCCTGGATGTGTTCCCCTGGATGTGTTCCCCTGGATGTACTCCCCTGGATGTGTTCCCCTGGATGTGTTCCCCTGGATGTGTTCCCCTGGATGTACTCCCTGGATGTGTTCCCTGGATGTGTTTCCCCTGGATGTGTTCCCCTGGATGTGTTCCCCTGGATGTGTTCCCCTGGATGTGTTCCCCTGGATGTGTTCCCCTGGATGTGTTCCCCTGGATGTGTTTCCCTGGATGTACTCCCCTGGATGTGTTCCCCTGGATGTGTTCCCCTGGATGTGTTCCCCTGGATGTGTTGCCTGGATGTACTCCCCTGGATGTGTTCCCCTGGATTTGTTCCCCTGGATGTACTCCCCTGGATGTGTTCCCTGGATGTGTTCCCCTGGATGTGTTCCCCTGGATGTGTTCCCCTGGATGTGTTCTGTATGTACTCCCCTGGATGTGTTCCCCTGGATGTGTTCCCCTGGATGTGTTCCCCTGGATGTACTCCCCTGGATCAATAATGTGGTGAACCAAGTGAGGTGATGTGGTGAACCAAGTAAGGTGATGTGGTGAACCAAGTGAGGTGATGTGGTGAACCAAGTGAGGTGATGTGGTGAACCAAGTGAGGTGATGTGGGAACCAAGTGTGGTGATGTGGTGAACCAAGTGAGGTGATGTGGTGAACCAAGTGAGGTGATGTGGTGAACCAAGTGTGGTGATGTGGTGAACCAAGTGTGGTGATGTGGTGAACCAAGTGAGGTGATGTGGTGAACCAAGTGAGGTGATGTGGTGAACCAAGTGAGGTGATGTGGTGAACCAAGTGAGGTGATGTGGTGAACCAAGTGAGGTGATGTGGTGAACCAAGATGTGACTCGTATTAGCTCTACACTGTGGTCCCTTACAGTGTAGAGGAATATCTGTTGCGAGTAGATAAGATAGAAGCAGTGTACAATAATAAACATTAAGCTTAACTAGCCAACAGTTCAACCCGTCCTCGCAAATTNAAAAGACGCGAATTCTTATCTAGCGAATTAAATATATGTCACTGGCACAGGGTCGACCAACATGATGGCTTTTCTGCTCCTAGTGGAACAGGGGGGAGGGGGATTGTGTTCGTAATATTCCGAACGCCTGAGTGCTCTCTGGGGAAGGTGTTTCCCCTTAGTGTGTTGTGGTTGAGGGGAAACTGGTAGACTGGTAGAGGGGAAACTGGTAGACTGGTAGAGGGGGAAACTGTAGACTGGTAGAGGGGGAAACTGGTAGACTGGTAGAGGGAAACCTTG
>WNGS01007182.1:8481950-8498126 GCA_020271785.1 Procambarus virginalis
ATGCACCCGTAGTGTACTTACCTGGCATATGGAGCGGGGCAAAGTAGCACGGAGTCCTATGGTGGCCCGTGGACTTAGCTGCAAAGGAGCGGGGCAAGTAGCATGGCTATGGTGAGCCCGTAGTGGGACATTACCTGGACACATGAGCGCGGCCGTAACATGCTTGTATAGCAGCTTCCAGCTAGACACTTATACTCACTTCTTGTGATGTTTCTCTGTCTACTTAGTCAATTCCGCTAGGATCTGCACGTCATTGAACATGTTACGCTGTTTTTCTTCTCCATTGGTGAGGTTTACGAGCCTAGCGTACGTAGTTAAGTGCCTCGTGGTTGGGAAACGGACCTTCTTGCATGTCTTTGGACCTTTCTATCTCATGCCAGGCCTGCATATTCGGTGATTGGTCTCGCGTATGTCAACCCCTCACTTAACCCATCTAACATAGCCCGTGCTACTTGCCCCGCTCCTGTGCCAGGCAAGTCCACTACGGGCTCACCATAGCCCGTGCTACTTGGAACGTTTTGTTCCCAGTAGCTGAATCATAAAGAACAAGAACATGAACAAGTCACAGATGTTAGTATGAACACGTTCAATGTTCAGGTCACAGATAAATCCTTGATTAAAATTCAGTTCACCAGACCCGATGGAAGCAGAGAGCAGGGCCCAGATTCACGAAGCAGTTACGCAAGCACTTACGAACCTGGGGCTAGATTCACGAAGCAGTTACGCAAGCACTTACGAACCTGGGACCAGATTCACGAACAGTTACGCAAGCACTTACGAACCTGGGTCCAGATTCACGAAGCAGTTATGCAAGTACTTACGAACCTGGGGTCAGATTCACGAAGCAGTTACGCAAGCACTTACGAACGTGTACATCTTTCCTCAATCTTTGACACCTTTGGTTACATTTATTAAACAGTTTACAAGCAGTAAAACTTGCCAATCAACTGTTGTTATTGTTATAAACAGCCTCCTGGTGCTTCCGAGCTCATTAACTGTTCAATATTTGTAAACAAAGCCGCCAAAGATTGAGAAAAGATGGACAGGTTCGTAGGTGCTTGCGTAACTGCTTCGTGAATCTGGCCCTAGGTTCGTAAGTGCTTGCGTAACTGCTTCGTGAATCTGGCCCCTCGGGGTTATACGAAGGGGACTTCGCTGCGATAGAAGATTCCACATGTTTTGTAGTGTCCTGCGTGAAACTCTATGCCCCTGTTACCTAGTAGTAAATAGGTACCTGGGAGTTAGTCAGCTGTCATGGGCTGCTTCCTGGGGGGTGGAGGCCTGGTCGAGGACCGGGCCGCGGGGATGCATATGTATACCAAATGTAGATATAGTTTTACATAAGACTGAATTACACGTGGTGATGGCTGTGTTTAGTGTTGTTTAACTGCACAGTCTTGTTAGACTGTCTATGACTGCTTAGTTGTGACTACCCAGAGGTCAGATCTGGGGGGACGAGGCACCATAGCAAGAGAAACCAGAAGAACGCGAGTTATGGAGCAACTGAATTCCAGTACACCGACCTCAACATGTACACAACATGTGTACATTAGTGTCAGAGTGGTTAACAAATGGAATGCATTAGGCAGTGATGTGGTGGAGGCTGACTCCATACACAGTTTCAAGTGTAGATATGATAGAGCCCAATAGGCTCAGGAACCTGTACACCTGTTGATTGACAGTTGAGAGGCGGGACCAAAGAGCCAGAGCTCAACCCCCTCAAGCACAACTAGGTGAGTACATGTACACAACACGTACAACACATGTACACAACATGTACAACACGTGCACACAACACGTACTAATAGGAGTGATATAGAGTGATATAGGAGTGATATAGAGTGATATAGAGCCCACCAAACTTGAAATACCAGAGCACTAAGAATTAGTTTATGGTTTCTTTATGGAACATTTTGAGACGCCAATACAGGAAAATACTATTTTAATAGTGTTAACTAACAGTTAGGCACAAATAACATCAAAATAGGGGAGGTAGGGAATTATCAAGGGGAAAGCGCCAAGCCACTACGACTATATAGCACATGGAAAGGGTGCAACCCGTTCTCACACTTTCTTACAGTCAATATTGACTTATTAAATACGTGCATATGTGACATACTAAACATAATAGTTTACCTTGAAAAGCCTCATAGAAAACACCGACCTTACCTAACCTTCTTAGTATGTTAAGATAAGCATCTTATTGCTTCGTAATTACAATTGTTACTTAACCTATACCTATAATAGGTTAAGTAATAATTGTAATTATGAAGCAATAAGATGCTTATCTTAACATACTAAGAAGGTTAGGTAAGGTCGGTGTTTTCTATGAGGCTTTTCAAAGTAAACTATTATGTTTAGTATGTCACATATGCACGTATTTAATAAGTCAATATTGACTGTAAGAAAGTGTGAGAACGGGTTGAGGGGTGAGGATAAGGATTGGGGATGGGACGGGGGGAAGGAATGGTGCCCAACCACTTGTGGACGGTCGGGGATTGAACGCCGACCTGCATGAAGCGAGACCGTCGCTCTACCGTCCAGCCGCCAAGTGGTAGGACGAAGCAAATAGGGAATGAACTCAGATATACTAAAGGAAGATGAAGTAAAGGACTTAGACATTAACATTGAGACAGGTATTGATAAGTGATATATAGTTCCCTAAGTGATAAGTATATAAGTGATAAATAAAATACAGGTGGGGATAAGTATTTAAAATATTTTGTCTATGTATATTTGCAAGAGAATAAGTTGTCTTCAGGTCAATACGTGAACTTGGGTGGGTAAATACTGGTTGACTAGTTCAGTGGCTTGCAGAGATCAAGTTATTAATATACACTTTAAACTAGAGAGCTAACAAGGCCCTTAGGAGCAGAGGGTGTAGTTGATGGGGGCTTGCAGTGTGCAATGTAGAGCTCTGTGAGGCCCTGGGCTTGCATAGTTACATCATTAGAGTCCAGCATGGGGCATATTCATGGAGGGTTGCCAACGTGGTGCTGTGATTTAAGAAGGCGGGTAGATCACTTAGATCCCTTAGGTTGAATTGCAGTAAATTAACTAAACTTCGTAAGATGTAAACAAATAAAGTCACTTGTTTACATTTTACGAAGCATAGATTAATAAAGCACTCAAAATGGTTTCAGTAAAGACCCCTCATGTTTAATTTACTGCAATTCTGTAACGGAACATCTGAAGCAGTTGATATTTCCTAGTCTTCCTGCCTTGGACACTTCTTCTGAGAAGGACTCGAGTCGAAGCAGTTAATAGCGGGAAGGATTAAGACATTCTTTGAAGTTGGATTAGAGTTGATCATTTCAAATACAAGATACAGTTAGCATAAGTGGAGTTGAGTGGGAGACGTTGTGAGTGGAGTGCCTCAGGGCTCTCTCCTGGGACCTCCATATATATAAACCATTTAGATACAAGATCCAAAAGCCACATTTGCAAATTTTCTGAGGACACGAAGGTAGTGCAGGAAATCAATTCACAAGACGACTCAGAATCTTCAAGACGCTCTAGAAAGTCTTTTAAAATGGACGATACAGCTGGGACATGTCGACATTGTCAAGTCTGAACTGGAGAAAGCTCAAGGCATCTAATTAGTAAGGATCTTCACGCGCAAGCACTGTGGGTCACCTAGAAATGGTTTCGGGGCTTAGCGTCCCCGCGGCCCGGTCTTCCTCGACCAGGCCTGCCAAGGGTCAGTATACAGAATATACCAAGATATACTACAACAAGCAACCTCCTGTTTAGATAGTACTTATTGTGACAATTGTCAATAGTCACGAATTCGTTACGTACTTACCTTGTAGATAGTTGTATACTGACTAGTAAGGAATTCTTTTTATATAAAAATGAAGGTATAAAACAAACTTATATATTCCTAGGCCTAGTATAGTAAACATATGTGCTATATTTAGGCCTAAGATATCGTATACAAGGCCTAGGAAGGTTAGGTTAGGTTAGTTTGTCTTTGAAACACAAGTAAATATTTCCGGTTTGTTCATATAAATAGTTCAGATTTCTACTTTCTAAACTGCGTTGTACGTCGGTATATGTACTATTATGTACATACATCTGCACTATATCGCCAGAGGCGTTAGCAACGATACTCAAAGATATTTGGGCAAGTGGGGGGGGGGGTGAACTTTGACAAGCCGCCGGCTTCCCGTNCATGGGCAACAGCTTCTCCCTGCATGGGTAACAGCTTCTCCCTGCATGGGCAACAGCTTCTCCCTGCATGGGTAACAGCTTCTCCCTGCATGGGACAGCTTCTCCCTGCATGGTAACAGCTTCTCCCTGCATGGTACAGCTTCTCCCTGCATGGTAACAGCGTCTCCCTGCATGGGTAACAGCTTCTCCCTGCATGGGTAACAGCTTCTCCCTGCATGGGTAACAGCTTCTCCCTGCATGGGTAACAGCTTCTCCCTGCATGGGTAACAGCTTCTCCCTGCATGGGTACAGCGTCTCCCTGCATGGGTAACAGCTTCTCTCCTGCATGGGTAACAGCTTCTCCCTGCATGGGTAACAGCTTCTCCCTGCATGGGTAACAGCTTCTCCCTGCATGGGTAACAGCTTCTCCCTGCATGGGTAACAGCTTCTCCCTGCATGGGTAACATCTCCTCCCTGCATGGGTACAGCTTCTCCCTGCATGGGCAACAGCTTCTCCCTGCATGGGTAACAGCTTCTCCCTGCATGGGTGACAGCTTCTCCCTGCATGGGTAACAGCTTCTCCCTGCATGGGTAACAGCTTCTCCCTGCATGGGTAACAGCGTCTCCCTGCATGGGTAACAGCGTCTCCCTGCATGGGTAAGAGCTTTACCCTGCATGGGTAACAGCTTCTCCCTGCATGGGTAACAGCTTCTCCCTGCATGGGTAACAGCTTCTCCCTGCATGGGTAACAGCTTCTCCCTGCATGGGTAACAGCTTCTCCCTGCATGCATAGTAGTGTAGTAACAGTTGACTGACGGTTGAGACGCGGGTCGAAAGAGCAGAGCTCAACCCCCGCAAGCACAACTAGGTGAATACACAGTACTTTTAGAAGTGACAGCCATGAGAGAGGACCTGTGACGTCATACATCACAAGACTGCCTGTGATTGGGCCGCGGTGCGTCACTTGCTTTGACGTCATGAGTGAGAGTTAGTCACAATGACAAGTTCCATTGTGGGCCTGCGGGCGGCTACTGTGGGCCTGCGGCGGCGACTGTGGGCCTGCGGCGGGCGACTGTGGGCCAATGGGAGGCTACTGTGGGCCTGCGGGCGGCGACTGTGGGCCTGCGGGCGGCGACTGTGGGCCAATGGGAGGCTACTGTGGGCCTGCGGGCGGCGACTGCGGGCCTTCGGGCGGCGACTGTGGGCCTGCGGGCGGCGACTGTGGGCCTCGGGCGGCGACTGTGGCCTGCGGGCGGCGACTGTGGCCTGCGGGCGGCGACTGTGGGCCTGCGGGCGGCGACTGTGGGCCTGCGGGCGGCGACTGTGGGCCTGCGGGCGGCGACTGTGGGCCTGCGGGCGGCGACTGTGGGCCTCGGGCGGCGACTGTGGGCCTGCGGGCGGCTACTGTGGGCCTGCGGGCGGCTACTGTGGGCCTGCGGGCGGCTACTGTGGGCCACTGGGAGGCTATTGTGGGCCTGCGGGAGGCTACTGTGGGCCTGCGGGCGGCTACTGTGGGCCTGCGGGCGGCTACTGTGGGCCAATGGGAGGCTACTGTGGGCCTGCGGGTGGCTACTGTGGGCCAATGGGAGGCTATTGTGGGCCTGCGGGAGGCTACTGTGGGCCTGCGGGCGGCTACTGTGGGCTGCGGGCGGCTACTGTGGGCCATGGGAGGCTACTGTGGGCCTGCGGGTGGCTACTGTGGGCCTGCGGGCGCTACTGTGGGCCAATGGGAGGCTTGTGGGCCTGCGGGAGGCTACTGTGGGCCTGCGGGCGGCTACTGTGGGCCTGCGGGCGGCGACTGTGGGCCAATGGGAGGCTACTGTGGGCCTGCGGGCGGCTACTGTGGGCCTGCGGGCGGCTACTGTGGGCCTGCGGGCGGCTACTGTGGGCCTGCGGGCGGCTACTGTGGGCCTGCGGGCGGCTACTGTGGGCCTGCGGGCGGCTACTGTGGGCCTGCGGGCGGCTACTGTGGGCCTGCGGGCGGCTACTGTGGGCCTGCGGGCGGCTACTGTGGGCCTGCGGGCGGCTACTGTGGGCCAATGGGAGGCTACTGTGGGCCTGCGGGCGGCTACTGTGGGCCTGCGGGCGGCTACTGTGGGCCTGCGGGCGGCTACTGTGGGCCAATGGGAGGCTACTGTGGGCCTGCGGGCGGCTACTGTGGGCCTGCGGGCGGCTACTGTGGGCCTGCGGGCGGCTACTGTGGGCCTGCGGGCGGCTACTGTGGGCCTGCGGGCGGCTACTGTGGGCCTGCGGGCGGCTACTGTGGGCCTGCGGGCGGCGACTGTGGGCCAATGGGAGGCTACTGTGGGCCAATGGGAGGCTACTGTGGGCCAATGGGAGGCTACTGTGGGCCAATGGGAGGCTACTGTGGGCCTGCAGGCGGCTACTGTGGGCCTGCAGGCGGCTACTGTGGGCCTGCGGGCGGCGACTGTGGGCCAATGGGAGGCTACTGTGGGCCTGCGGGTGGCTACTGTGGGCCAATAAGAGGCTACTGTGGGCCTGCGGGCGGCTACTGTGGGCCTGCGGGCGGCGACTGTGGGCCAATGGGAGGCTACTGTGGGCCTGCGGGTGGCGACTGTGGGCCAATGGGAGGCTACCGTGGGCCTGCGGGTGGCTACTGTGGGCCAATGGGAGGCTACTGTGGGCCTGCGGGCGGCTACTGTGGGCCAATGGGAGGCTACCGTGGGCCTGCGGGCGGCTACTGTGGGCCTGCGGGCGGCGACTGTGGGCCAATGGGAGGCTACTGTGGGCCTGCGGGCGGCTACTGTGGGCCAATGGGAGGCTACCGTGGGCCTGCGGGCGGCTACTGTGGGCCAATGGGAGGCTACTGTGGGCCTGCGGGTGGCTACTGTGGGCCTGCGGGTGGCTACTGTGGGCCTGCGGGCGGCGACTGTGGGTCAATGGGAGGCTACTGTGGGCCTGCAGGCGGCGACTGTGGGCCAATGGGAGGCTACTGTGGGCCTGCGGGTGGCGACTGTGGGCCAATGTGAGGCTACCGTGGGCCTGCGGGTGGCTACTGTGGGCCAATGGGAGGCTACCGTGGGCCTGCGGGCGGCTACTGTGGGCCTGCGGGAGGCTACTGTGGGCCTGCGGGAGGCTACTGTGGGCCTGCGGGAGGCTACTGTGGGCCTGCGGGCTACTGCAAGCAGAACCCCATTATGGTACAAGTTGAACTTTGTCTAATTTGCTTCTGGGATGTTGAACACTGAAGTAACTGTATCGGATCTCCCTCCAGTCATTACCAATCCAGTCCCTCCTGTGAGGACCAATCCCAGACACTCCTGTGAGGACCAATCCCAGTCCCTCCTGTGAGGACCAATCCCAGACACTCCTGTGAGGACCAATCCCAGACACTCCTGTGAGGACCAATCCCAGACACTCCTGTGAGGACCAATCCCAGACACTCCTGTGAGGACCAATCCCAGACACTCCTGTGAGGACCAATCCCAGACACTCCTGTGAGGACCAATCCCAGTCCCTCCTGTGCGGACCAATCCCAGTCCTTCCTGTGAGGACCAATCCCAGTCCTTCCTGTGAGGACCAATCCCAGACCCTCCTGTGAAGACCAATCCCAGACACTCCTGTGAGGACCAATCCCAATCCCTCCTGTGAGGACCAATCCCAATCCCTCCTGTGAGGACCAATCCCAGTCCCTCCTGTGAGGACCAATCCCAATCTCTCCTGTGAGGACCAATCCCAATCCCTCCTGTGAGGACCAATCCCAATCCCTCCTGTGAGGACCAATCCCAGTCCCTCCTGTGAGGACCAATCCCAATCCCTCCTGTGAGAACCAATCCCAGTCCTTACTGTGAGGACCAATCCCAATCCTTACTGTGAGGACCAATCCCAGTCCCTCCAGTGAGAACCAATCCCAATCTCTCCTGTGAGGACCAATCCCAGTCCCTCCTGTGAGGACCAATCCCAGTCCTTCCTGTGAGGACCAATCCCAGTCCTTCCAGAGAGGACCAATCCCAGTCCCTCCTGTGAGGACCAATCCCAGTCCCTCCTGTGAGGACCAATCCCAGTCACTCCTGTGAGGACCAATCCCAGTCCTTCCAGTGAGGACCAATCCCAGTCCTTCCAGTGAGGACCAATCCCAGTCCTTCCAGTGAGGACCAATCCCAGTCCCTCATGTGAGGACCAATCCCAATCTCTCCTGTGAGGACCAATCCCAATCTCTCCTGTGAGGACCAATCCCGGTCCCTCCTGTGAGGACCAATCCCGGTCCCTCCTGTGAGGACCAATCCCAGACCCTCCTGTGAGGACCAATCCCAGTCCCTCCTGTGAGGACCAATCCCAGTCCCTCCTGTGAGGACCAATCCCAGTCCTACTTGTGAGGACCAATCCCAATCCCTCCTGTGAGGACCAATCCCAATCTCTCCTGTGAGGACCAATCCCAGACCCTCCTGTGAGGACCAATCCCAGTCCCTCCTGTGAGGACCAATCCCAGTCCCTCCTGTGAGGACCAATCCCAGTCCTTCCTGTGAGGACCAATCCCAATCCCTCCTGTGAGGACCAATCCCAGTCCCTCCTGTGAGGACCAATCCCAGTCCCTCCTGTGAGGACCAATCCCAGTCCCTCCTGTGAGGACCAATCCCAGTCCCTCCTGTGAGGACCAATCCCAGTCCCTCCTGTGAGGACCAATCCCAATCCCTCCTGTGAGGACCAATCCCAATCCCTCCTGTGAGGACCAATCCCAATCCCTCCTGTGAGGACCAATCCCAGTCCCTCCTGTGAGGACCAATCCCAGTCCCTCCTGTGAGGACCAATCCCAGTCACTCCTGTGAGGACCAATCCCAGTCCTTCCAGTGAGGACCAATCCCAGTCCTTCCAGTGAGGACCAATCCCAGTCCTTCCAGTGAGGACCAATCCCAGTCCCTCATGTGAGGACCAATCCCAATCTCTCCTGTGAGGACCAATCCCAATCTCTCCTGTGAGGACCAATCCCGGTCCCTCCTGTGAGGACCAATCCCGGTCCCTCCTGTGAGGACCAATCCCAGACCCTCCTGTGAGGACCAATCCCAGTCCCTCCTGTGAGGACCAATCCCAGTCCCTCCTGTGAGGACCAATCCCAGTCCTACTTGTGAGGACCAATCCCAGTCCTTCCTGTGAGGACCAATCCCAATCCCTCCTGTGAGGACCAATCCCAGTCCCTCCTGTGAGGACCAATCCCAGTCCCTCCTGTGAGGACCAATCCCAGTCCCTCCTGTGAGGACCAATCCCAGTCCCTCCTGTGAGGACCAATCCCAATCCCTCCTGTGAGGACCAATCCCAATCCCTCCTGTGAGGACCAATCCCAATCCCTCCTGTGAGGACCAATCCCAGTCCCTCCTGTGAGGACCAATCCCAATCTCTCCTGTGAGGACCAATTACAGACAAGCAGATTTGTTTTTCCAAATTCCTGCAATGATTTTACACACTTCTCACTCATAACCCCTCACCTCTCCCCCTCACTTCTCTCACTCCTCACACGTCCCTCACCATCTCTCCTCATGCGCCCCTCTCCCCTCTCACTCTCTCCCTTCCTCTCTATTTCATTGTTATCGTATTAATGTTTATATTCTCTACATGTGGTGAGGTGTGTGGGGTCTGGGACACTGTAGTGACCAGTGTGTGGGGTCTGGGACACTGTAGTGACCAGTGTGTGGGGTCTGGGACACTGTAGTGACCAGTGTGTGGGGTCTGGGACACTGTTGTGACCAGTGTGTGGGGTCTGGGACACTGTAGTGACCAGTGTGTGTGGTCTGGGACACTGTAGTGACCTGTGTCTGGGGTCTGGTACACTGTAGTGACCAGTGTGTGGGGTCTGGGACACTGTAGTGACCAGTGTGCGGGGTCTGGGACACTGTAGTGACCAGTGTGTGGGGTCTGGGACACTGTAGTGACCAGTGTGTGTGGTCTGGGACACTGTAGTGACCTGTGTCTGGGTCTGGTACACTGTAGTGACCAGTGTGTGGGGTCTGGGACACTGTAGTGACCAGTGTGTGTGGTCTGGGACACTGTAGTGACCAGTGTGGGGTCTGGGACACTGTAGTGACCTGTGTGTGGGGTCTGGGACAATGTAGTGACCAGTGTGTGAGGTCTGGGACACTGTAGTGACCAGTGTGGGGTCTGGGACACTGTAGTGACCAGTGTGTGAGGTCTGGGACACTGTAGTGACCAGTGTGGGGTCTGGGACAATGTAGTGACCAGTGTGTGAGGTCTGGGACACTGTAGTGACCAGTGTGGGGTCTGGGACACTGTAGTGACCAGTGTGTGAGGTCTGGGACACTGTAGTGACCAGTGTGTGAGGTCTGGGACACTGTAATGACCAGTGTGTGAGGTCTGGGACACTGTAGTGACCAGTGTGGGGTCTGGGACACTGTAGTGACCAGTGTGTGGGGTCTGGGACACTGTAGTGACCAGTGTGGGGTCTGGGACACTGTAGTGACCAGTGTGGGGTCTGGGACACTGTAGTGACCAGTGTCTGGGGTCTGGGACACTGTAGTGACCAGTGTGGGGTCTGGGACACTGTAGTGACCAGTGTGTGGGGTCTGGGACACTGCAGTGACCAGTGTGGGGTCTGGGACACTGTAGTGACCAGTGTGGGGTCTGGGACACTGTAGTGACCAGTGTGTGGGGTCTGGGACACTGCAGTGACCAGTGTGGGGTCTGGGACACTGTAGTGACCAGTGTGTGGGGTCTGGGACACTGTTGTGACCAGTGTGTGGGGTCTGGGACACTGCAGTGACCAGTGTGGGGTCTGGGACACTGTAGTGACCAGTGTGTGGGGTCTGGGACACTGTAGTGACCAGTGTGTGGGGTCTGGGACACTGTAGTGACCAGTGTGTGGGGTCTGGGACACTGTAGTGACCTGTGTGTGGGGTCTGGGACACTGTTGTGACCTGTGTGTGGGGTCTGGGACACTGTAGTGACCAGTGTGGGGTCTGGGACACTGTTGTGACCAGTGTGTGAGGTCTGGGACACTTGTGACCTGTGTGTGGGGTCTGGGACACTGTTGTGACCTGTGTGTGGGGTCTGGGACACTGTAGTGACCAGTGTGGGGTCTGGGACACTGTTGTGACCAGTGTGTGGGGTCTGGGACACTGTTGTGACCAGTGTCTGGGGTCTGGGACACTGTAGTGACCAGTGTGTGGGGTCTGGGACACTGTAGTGACCAGTGTGTGGGGTCTGGGACACTGTAGTGACCAGTGTGTGGGGTCTGGGACACTGTAGTGACCAGTGTCTGGGGTCTGGGACACTGTAGTGACCAGTGTCTGGGGTCTGGGACACTGTAATGACCAGTGTCTGGGGTCTGGGACACTGTAATGACCAGTGACTGGGGTCTGGGACACACGTGCACACACACACACAGCTTAGTGTACCATGCAAGTAAACATCCGTTTTCTATAACCAGCCACCAGGAATAAAGAACGGGTCAGCAATCTTGCCAGGGGAGACCACAGTATATTTTCCCACCATTGACAATCAGGCGAATGGATCGTAACGCTCAATACTGCTGTTAAACTTGACATTTCCATTACGTGTCGTAATGGGGTCGGTTCAACACCCCTCGACGCCAGAGTAAGTAAAATGTGGGTGTGTTTTCCGTAGAGTTTATTGGGTGGACCCGACTACAATTTGCAAGCATCTTTTCGCTATTGTATATTTATTATACAACACACACACACACACACACACACACACACACACACATTGAAGGTGGCAAACACCTGCACCACAAGGGTAGTGAAGGTGGCAAACACCTGCACCACAAGGGTAGTGAAGGTGACAAACACCTGCACCACAAGGGTAGTGAAGGTGACAACACCTGCACCACAAGGGTAGTGAAGGTGACAACACCTGCACCACAAGGGTAGTGAAGGTGACAAACACCTGCACCACAAGGGTAGTGAAGGTGACAAACACCTGCACCACAAGGGTAGTGAAGGTGACAACACCTGCACCACAAGGGTAGTGAAGGAGACAACACCTGCACCACAAGGGTAGTGAAGGAGACAACACCTGCACCACAAGGGTAGTGAAGGTGACAAACACCTGTACCACAAGGGGTAGTGAAGGTGACAAACACCTGCACCACAAGGTGTAGTGAAGGTGACAAACACCTGTACCACAAGGGGTAGTGAAGGAGACAACACCTGCTCCACAAGGGTAGTGAAGGAGACAAACACCTGCACCACAAGGGTAGTGAAGGAGACAAACACCTGCACCACAAGGGTAGTGAAGGAGACAACACCTGCACCACAAGGGTAGTGAAGGAGACAACACCTGCACCACAAGGGGTAGTGAAGGTGACAAACACCTGCACCACAAGGGTAGTGAAGGTGACAACACCTGCTCCACAAGGGTAGTGAAGGTGACAACACCTGCTCCACAAGGGTAGTGAAGGAGACAACACCTGCTCCACAAGGGTAGTGAAGGAGACAACACCTGCTCCACAAGTGTAGTGAAGGTGACAACACCTGCTCCACAAGGGTAGTGAAGGTGACAAACACCTGCACCACAAGGGTAGTGAAGGTGACAAACACCTGCTCCACAAGGGTAGTGAAGGAGACAACACCTGCACCACAAGGGTAGTGAAGGTGACAAACACCTGCACCACAAGGGTAGTGAAGGTGACAAACACCTGCACCACAAGGGGTAGTGAAGGTGACAACACCTGCACCACAAGGGGTAGTGAAGGTGACAAACACCTGCACCACAAGGGTAGTGAAGGAGACAACACCTGCACCACAAGGGTAGTGAAGGAGACAACACCTGCACCACAAGGGTAGTGAAGGTGACAAACACCTGCACCACAAGGGTAGTGAAGGAGACAACACCTGCACCACAAGGGTAGTGAAGGTGACAAACACCTGCACCACAAGGGTAGTGAAGGAGACAACACCTGCACCACAAGGGTAGTGAAGGAGACAAACACCTGCACCACAAGGGTAGTGAAGGTGACAAACACCTGCACCACAAGGGGTAGTGAAGGTGACAAACACCTGCACCACAAGGGTAGTGAAGGAGACAACACCTGCACCACAAGGGGTAGTGAAGGTGACAAACACCTGCACCACAAGGGTAGTGAAGGTGACAAACACCTGCACCACAAGGGTAGTGAAGGAGACAACACCTGCACCACAAGGGTAGTGAAGGTGACAAACACCTGCACCACAAGGGGTAGTGAAGGAGACAACACCTGCACCACAAGGGTAGTGAAGGAGACAACACCTGCACCACAAGGGTAGTGAAGGAGACAACACCTGCACCACAAGGGTAGTGAAGGAGACAACACCTGCACCACAAGGGTAGTGAAGGTGACAAACACCTGCACCACAAGGGTAGTGAAGGAGACAACACCTGCACCACAAGGGTAGTGAAGGTGACAAACACCTGCACCACAAGGGGTAGTGAAGGAGACAACACCTGCACCACAAGGGTAGTGAAGGAGACAACACCTGCACCACAAGGGGTAGTGAAGGTGACAAACACCTGCACCACAAGGGGTAGTGAAGGTGACAAACACCTGCACCACAAGGGTAGTGAAGGTGACAAACACCTGCACCACAAGGGTAGTGAAGCTTATCCTCCTGGAATCTCCAGCGAAGACATGACCACGACACACAAAATACTGAGAGGGAGAGGAGAGAGGGGGGGGGAAAGGGAGAGAGGGGGAAGGACTAGCAGCAAATGATGGTCGTCCACAGGTGAAACAGCGGTTACAGAGGCGTGGGAGGGGTGTGGAATGGGATAAATATGTTAAGTAGGAATCAGTGGCCCTTGTCGAAGTGTTGGGTCCATTTGGTGCTCGGCTGACAGGTGTGGTGGGCTGGGGTGACAGGTGTGGTGGGCTGGGGTGACAGGTTAGTGAGCACGAACTACAGGTGGTGTCAACAGCATCGACCAAGCCCGTGCAGGTGTGCGCTAGCTGACCACCACACAGGTGTGCAGTCAACACCTGCTGACCACACACACACAGGTGCAGTTCTTCACAACACAGGTGCACTTCCTCAGTTCTGTTTCGTCTCATTAGCTTAGCATCGTCAGCAAACATTGAGAACAATAAGCTTACTTCCTGTGAGAGATCGTATATATTATTTGAACAGTATGGGCCCTGGTAACCCACCCTTGAGGTACTCCCTCTTTTGGCCGCTCTCCATTCCAGTAGACTCTTTCTACTGGAAAGACTCTTGACTCCTTCACTATGACTCTTTGCCTCTTTCTGAAAGGTAATTCTGTGCCCACTTTTAGAACTTTTCCCGATACATCAGCCTGTTTTTTTTTCAAGTTTGCATGGGAGTCACATGTGAGAACAGTGTCAAAGGCTTTCTGGAATCCAGGAAAATGCAGTCTGCCCAGCCCTCTCTCTCTCTCTCCTAGTTGATCATTGACATATTGTCACAGAACCTCTTATATGAGTTGATCAGCAAGGTTTTCCTTTGCTACATCTACGATAATGTTTGGAAACCACATTTGTGAGTTGTACAATGCTTGACGCGACCTCTTTTGGTAAGTGTTCCCATTATCTCTTACAGAATATTTGTTAGTGAGCCCCTGTGTCAGTGCTTCCCGTTTTCTTTCCCTCATTGTTATAGATATTTCATATATATTGTATATAGGTACAGTGTGTATTTACTTTTGTGTCTGCAGAATCGAGCTATATTAGCTCTTGGACCCCGCCTTTCTAACACATTTATTTTTCCTCTGTTATGTTTACTAAATAAATTTCTAACACACACACACACCCAGGAAGCAGCCCGTAGCAGCTGTCTAACTCCCAGGTATCCATTTACTGCTTGGTGAACAGGCTGATCAGGGTGAAAGAAATTTGGCCCATTTGTTTCTGCCTGGTGCGGGAATCGAACCCGCAGAATCGCCACAGAATTACGAGTCCTGCGCGCTATCCACCAGGCTACGAGGCTCCCTTGTGTGTGTGTGTGTGTGTGTGTGTGTGTGTGTGTGTGTGTGTGTTGTGTGTGTGTGTGTGTGTGTGTGTCCCTCAAGTGTCCAGGTACACACACACACACACACACACACACACACACACACACACACACACAACACACACACCACACACAGTGCCCTCACAGTGGGCGCTTCTGCCACTGTGCGTCAGGAGTCTGACATTCACAGTCACGTTACCCCACTGTGGCCTTCACGCCCCTGGGGGAGATGGGGGAGATTATGGCCTGGGGGAGAGATGGGGGGTATGGTGGGGGTGACTGTGGGGGGGGGCAGGGGGATCCATGGCGGGATAGAGGACTCCTGACGTCATGGGATAAACTGAGACCTCTCCCTGACGTCACAACACTTCCGTCAATAACTGGGCCCCAAAAGCCACGATGGATCCATAACATGTAGTTGTCATATATATCAATTACCGTTAATTGATGTTATTGTGATGGCCGCAAAGATTTGTGTGTAATTGTGATGACCTGCGTGGAGGGGAGAGGCGCCCCCTTTGTAAATATGGCAGGGTGACAAAGGTGGTGACCTCCCTAACTTGACGGCCCATACCTCTTGACGGCCCATACCTCTTGACGGCCCATACCTCTTGACGGCCCATACCTAACTTGACGGCCCATACCTCTTGAGGCCCATACCTCTTGACGGCCCATACCTCTTGACGGCCCATACCTCTTGCGGCCCATACCTCTTGACGGCCCATACCTACTTGACGGCCCATACCTCTTGACGGCCCCTACCTCTTGACGGCCCATACCTCTTGACGGCCCATACCTCTTGACGGCCCATACCTCTTGACGGCCCATACCTCTTGACGCCTACCTTTGACGGCCCATACCTGATCCTGACGGCCCATACCTCCTGACGGCCCATACCTCCTGACGGCCCATACCTCTTGACGGCCCATACCTCTTGACGGCCCATACCTCCTGACGGCCCATACCTCTTGACGGCCCATACCTCCTGACGGCCCATACCTCTTGACGGCCCATACCTGATGCACCTGACGCCCACAAACCTTAAGCCTGGCCAGCGCTTAACTCCTAACCAGCGGGAGTTTCTTATGTTGATTAG
>WNGS01007182.1:8541407-8549964 GCA_020271785.1 Procambarus virginalis
GCTACCATGAGAGTGAGAGCTATAATGAGAGTGAGAGCTACCATAAGAGTGAGAGCTACCATTAGAGTGAGAGCTACCATGAGAGTGAGAGCTACCATTAGAATGAGAGCTATTATGAGAGTGAGAGCTACCATGAGAGTGAGAGCTACCATGAGAGTAAGAGCTACCATGAGAGTGAGAGCTATTATGAGTGAGAGCTACCATGAGAGTGAGAGCTATTATGAGAGTGAGAGCTATTATGAGAGTGAGAGTTACCATGAAAGTGAGAGCTACCATGAGCGTGAGAGCTACCATGAGAGTGAGAGCTACCATGAGAGTGAGAGCTACCATGAGTGTGAGAGCTACCATGAGTGTGAGAGCTGCCATGAGTGTGAGAGCTGCCAGAGTGAGAGCTACGATGAGTGTGAGAGCTACCATGAGTGTGAGAGCTGCCACGAGTGTGAGAGCTGCCAGAGTGAGAGCTACCATGAGTGTGAGAGCTACCATGAGAGTGAGAGCTACCATGAGTGTGAGAGCTGCCAGAGTGAGAGCTACCAGGAGTGAGAGCTACCATGAGTGTGAGAGCTACCATGAGAGTGAGAGCTACCATGAGAGTGAGAGCTACCATGAGAGAGCTACCATGAGTGAGGGCTACCAGGAGTGAGAGCTACCATGAGAGTGAGAGCTACCATGAGAGTGAGAGCTACCATGAGTGTGAAAGCTGCCAGAGTGAGAGCTACCATGAGTGTGAGAGATACCATGAGAGTGAGAGCTACCATGAGTGTGAGAGCTGCCAGAGTGAGAGCTACCATGAGTGTGAGAGCTACCATGAGTGTGAGAGCTACCATGAGTGTGAGAGCTACCATGAGTGTGAGAGTTACCATGAGAGTGAGAGCTACCATGAGTGTGAGAGCTACCATGAGTGTGAGAGCTACCATGAGAGTGAAAGCTACCATGAGTGTGAGAGCTAGCATGAGAGTGAGAGCTACCATGAGTGTGAGAGCTACCATGAGTGTGAGAGCTACCATGAGAGTGACAGCTACCATGAGAGTGAGAGCTACCATGAGTGTGAGAGCTACCATGAGTGTGAGAGCTACCATGAGAGTGAGAGCTACCATGAGTGTGAGAGCTACCATGAGAGTGAGAGTTACCATGAGAGTGAGAGCTACCATGAGAGTGAGAGCTACCATGAGTGTGAGAGCTACCATGAGTGTGAGAGCTACCATGAGAGTGAGAGCTACCTTGAGAGTGAGAGCTACCATGAGAGTGAGAGCTACCATGAGAGTGTGAGCTAGCATGAGAGTGAGAGCTACCATGAGAGTGAGAGCTACCATGAGAGTGAGAGCTATAATGAGAGTGAGAGCTACCATGAGAGTGAGAGCTACCATGAGTGAGAGCTACCATGAGAGTGAGAGCTATAATGAGAGTGAGAGCTACCATGAGAGTGAGAGCTACCATGAGAGTGAGAGCTATAATGAGAGTGAGAGCTACCATGAGAGTGAGAGCTACCATGAGTGAGAGCTACCATGAGAGTGAGAGCTATAATGAGAGTGAGAGCTACCATGAGAGTGAGAGCTACCATGAGAGTGAGAGCTATAATGAGAGTGAGAGCTATAATGAGAGTGAGAGCTACCATAAGAGTGAGAGCTACCATTAGAGTGAGAGCTACCATGAGAGTGAGAGCTACCATGAGAGTGAGAGCTATAATGAGAGTGAGAGCTACCATAAGAGTGAGAGCTACCATTAGAGTGAGAGCTACCATGAGAGTGAGAGCTACCATTAGAATGAGAGCTATTATGAGAGTGAGAGCTACCATGAGAGTGAGAGCTACCATGAGAGTAAGAGCTACCATGAGAGTGAGAGCTATTATGAGTGAGAGCTACCATGAGAGTGAGCTATTATGAGAGTGAGAGCTATTATGAGAGTGAGAGCTACCATGAAAGTGAGAGCTACCATGAGCGTGAGAGCTACCATGAGAGTGAGAGCTACCATGAGAGTGAGAGCTACCATGAGTGAGAGCTACCATGAGAGAGAGCTACCATGAGTGAGAGCTATTATGAGAGTGAGAGCTGCCATGAGAATGAGAGCTATTATGAGAGTGAGAGCTACCATGAGAGTGAGAGCTATTATGAGAGTGAGAGCTACCATGAGAGTGAGAGCTATTATTAGAGTGAGAGCTACCATGAGAGTGAGAGCTATTATGAGAGTGAGAGCTACCATGAGAGTGAGAGCTACCATGAGAGTGAGAGCAACCATGAGAGTGAGAGCTATTATGAGAGTGAGAGCTACCATGAGAGTGAGAGCTATTATTAGAGTGAGAGCTACCATGAGAGTGATAGCTATTATGAGAGTGAGAGCTACCATGAGAGTGAGAGCTACCATGAGAGTGAGAGCTACCATGAGAGTGAGAGCTATTATGAGAGTGAGAGCTACCATGAGAGTGAGAGCTATTATTAGAGTGAGAGCTACCATGAAAGTGAGAGCTATTATGAGAGTGAGAGCTACCATGAGAGTGAGAGCTACCATGAGAGTGAGAGCTATTATGAGAGTGAGAGCTACCATGAGAGTGAGAGCTATTATTAGAGTGAGAGCTACCATGAGAGTGAGAGCTATTATGAGAGTGAGAGCTACCATGAGAGTGAGAGCTACCATGAGAGTGAGAGCAACCATGAGAGTGAGAGCTATTATGAGAGAGAGCTACCATGAGAGTGAGAGCTACCATGAGAGTGAGGGCTGCCATGAGAGTGAGAGCTATAATGAGAGTGAGAGCTACCATGAGAGTGAGAGCTACCATGAGAGTGAGAGCTACCATTAGTGAGAGCTACCATGATAGTGAGAGCTACCATGAGTGAGAGCTACCATGAGCGAGAGCTATTATGAGAGTGAGCTACCATGAGAATGAGAGCTACCATGAGTGAGAGGTATTATGAGAGTGAGAGCTACCATGAGAGCGATGACTACCATGAGAGTGAGAGCTATTATGAGAGTGAGAGCTACCATGAGAGTGAGGACTACCATGAGAGTGAGAGCTACCATGAGAGTGAGAGCTACCATGAGAGTGAGAACTACCATGAGAGTGAGAGCTATTATGAGAGTGAGAGCTACCATGAGAGTGAGAGCTACCATGAGAGTGAGAGCTACCATGAGTGAGAGCTACCATGAGTGAGAGCTACCATTAGTGAGAGCTACCATGAGAGTACTACCATGAGAGTGAGAGCTATTATGAGAGTGAGAGCTACCATGAGAGTGAGAGCTACCATGAGAGTGAGTACTGCCATGAGAGAGAGCTATTATGAGAGTGAGAGCTACCATGAGAGTGAAAGCTACCATGAGAGTGAGAGCAACCATGAGAGTGAGAGCTATTATGAGAGTGAGAGCTACCATGAGAGTGAGAGCTACCATGAGAGTGAGAGCTACCATGAGTGAGGGCTGCCATGAGAGTGAGAGCTATTATGAGAGTGAGAGCTACCATGAGAGTGAGGGCTACCATGAGAGTGAAAGCTACCATGAGAGTGAAGCTACCATGAGAGTGAGAGCTACCATGAGAGTGAGAGCTACCATGAGAGTGAGAGCTACCATGAGAGTGAGAGCTACCATGAGAGAGCTACCATGTGAGTGAGAGCTACCATGAGAGTGAGAGCTAACTACCAGAAGTGAGAGCTACCATGAGGTGAGAGCTACCATGAGAGTGAGAGCTACCATGAGAGAGAGCTACCATGAGAGCTACCATTAGTGAGAGCTACCATGAGAGTGAGAGATACCAATGAGAGTGAGAGCTACCATGAGAGTGAGAGCTACCATGAAGTGAGAGCTACCATGAAGAGTGAGCTACCATGAGTGAGTACTACCATGAGAGTGAGAGCTATTATGAGAGTGAAGCTACCTGAGAGTGAGGGCTACCATGAGAGTGAGAGCTACCATGAGAGTGAGAGCTATTATGAGAGTGAGAGCTACCATGAGAGTGAGAGCTACCATGAGAGTGAGAGCTACCATGAGAGTGAGTANCTCTGAACTTTATCCAGCTTCGTCTTGTGCTTGACAAGGTACGGGTTCCATGCTGGGGCGCATACTCCAGGATTGATCTTACATATGTGGTGTACAAGTTCTGAATGATTCCTTACACAGGTTCTGAACGCTGTTCTGATGTTAGCCAGCCTCGTGTATGCCGCAGATGTAATTTTTTTTATGTGGGCTTCAGGAGACAGGTTTGGTGTGATATCAACTCCTAGATCTTTCTCTCTGTCTGTTTCATTAAGTATTCATTTCCCATTCTGTATCCTGTGTCTGGTCTCCTGTTTCCACCGCCTAGTTTCATGACCCTGCATTTACTCGGGCTGAACTTTAGTAGCCATTTGTTGGACCATTCATTCAGTCTGTCTAGGTCATGTTGTAGCCTCCTACTATCATCCTCTGTTTTAATCCTCCTCATAATTTTTGCATCATCAGCAAACATGAGAGGAACGATTCTATACCCTCTGGGAGATCATTTACATATATAAGAAACAGTAGGTCCAAGGACTGACCCCTGCGGGACTCCACTTGTGACGTCTCGCCAGTCTGAGACCTCACCCCTCACACTGACTCGTTGTCTCCTGTTGCTTAGGTACTCCGTTATCCAATGGAGTACCTTCCCTTTCACTCAGCCTGCATCTCCAGCTTTTTCACTAGCTCTTGTGTGGTACTGTATCAAAGGCTTTCTGGCAATTCAAAAATATGCAGTCTGCCCACCCCTCTTTTTGCCTGGTCATTGAATTCATTTAATCCTGTGAGGCAGGACTTGCCATCCCTGAACCCATGTTGATGCTGTGTTAAAAGTTCTTTCGCTCCAGATGTTCCACAAGCTTTTTTCGCACAATCTTCTCCATTAATTTAATAGTATGCAAGTTAGGGACACTGGCCTGTAGTTCAGTGCTTCCTGTCTATCCCCCCTCTTGTATATTGGGACAATATTAGCAGTTTTCCAAATTTTTGCCAATTCCCCCCGTTACCAGTGATTTGTTATACACTATGGAGAGTGGCAGGCACAGTTCTTCTGCTCCTTCCTTTAGTATCCAAGGGGAGATTCCATTCGGGCCTATAGCCTTTGTCACATGCAACTCTAGCAAGAGCTTCCTTACATCCCCACTGGTAATCTCAAACTCTTCTAGTGGTTCCTGGTTAACTATTCCCTCTCTTATCTCTGGAACTTTCCCTTGCTCTAATGTGAAGACCTCCCAGAATTTCATATTCAGTTCCTCACACACTTCCTTGTCGTTTGCAGTGAATTCCTTGTCGTTGCAGTTGTTTGACCCTATCCTCAATTTCATTACCTGTTCCTTTACTGTTGTTTTTCTCCTTTGTGGCTGTGCAGCAATTTAGGTTGAGTCTGTATCTTGCTTGCGATGTCATTTTCGTATTGTCTTTCCGCCTCTCTTCTCATCCTGACATATTCATTCCTGGCACTCTGGTATCTTTCTCTGCTCTCCAGTGTCCTGTTATTCCTATAGTTTCTCCATGCCCTTTAACTTTGCTGTTTAGCCAGCCTACATCTCTGATTAAACCATGGGTTTCTCATCTGCATTTCATTGTTTTTCTTTTGGACAGGGACAAACTTGTCTGCTGCGTCCTTGCACTTCTGCGTGATATAGTCCATCATGTCTTGGGCCGTCTTTCCTCTGAGCTCTGTTTCCCATGTTATATCTGTTAGGCATTTCCTTATCTCCTCACAGTTTCCCTTTCGGAATGCCAGCCTTTTGCTTTCAGTTTCCCTCCTCGATTTCCTTAACCCTTCTTCAACCAGATACTCAAACGTCAGTACACTGTGATCCCTCATTCCTACTGGGGCCTTAAAACCGATATCCCTTATGTCGGAGTCGTTAACTCAGAGTGAGGACTAGGTCAAGTCTCGCTGGTTTATAGTTTCCTCTCATTCTTGTGGGTTCTCTGACATGCTGGCTTAAGAAGTTTCTTGTCACCATCTCCAATAGTTTAGCTTTCCACTTAACCTCACCTCCATGCGGTTCCTTGTTCTCCCAGTCTATCCTTCCATGATTGATGTTCCCCATGATGAGCAGGTGGGATCTATTTCTACAAACCGCAGAGGCTGCCCTCTCAATTATAGTGTTAACTGCCATGTTGTTGTTGTCATACTCTTGCCTGGGTGTTCTGTCATTTGGTGGAGGGTTATATATCACTGCTACTACTACTTTTGGTCCTCCCATTGTCATGGTGCCTGTTATGCAGTCTCTGAATCCCTCGCAGCCTGGGATGACCATCTCCTTGAAACTCCATTCCTTTCTCATCATCGATTACATCTGGGTTCACTTCTTGTGCTCTTTCCCGCTGTTCACTTGCCTTGCTTGTAATCTCGTCTATGTTTGAGTACATCACCCTGAAACTGAATCTCTTCTGTCCTTCCTCAGTTTCTGTTGACGCCCCTGAAGCAGGGAAACAGGGAGGGACCGGGATGGGAGGGCCTAAGGAGGGGGACCTGGGGGATCTGGGGTGTGCGGGGGCTGGGAGGATCTGGTACGGGGAGGGTGGTGGAGGAGAGACGGCTTGGGGGGTTGGAGGAGAAGAGAGGGCATGGGAGGAGGGTGAGAGGGGGAGGCTAGGGGAGGGGTGAGAGGGGGAGGCTTGGGGGTGTGAGATGGGGAGGCTTGTGGGGGTATGGGGGGTGGGAGGGCTTGAGGGGGTATGAGGAGAGGGAGGGCTTGGGGGGGGGGAACAGAAGACTTGGGGGGGGGGGGGGGAACAGAGGGCTTGGGGGGTTGGGGGAGAAGGGAGATCCTGGGGAGGGGGGTAAGTGGGGGGGGAGGATGCCCTAGGTGGGCACTTAATGAGGGTCTGGCAGGGGTTGGGGCAGATAGGATGTCTATTGGGCGGAAGGTGAGGGTGGTGCTCCTCTCCCCTGAGGCTGTTAAACTTCTTGTGGAGGGTTCCCCACTCCCCTCTGGGATTGTAGGGTTTGGGGATTGTGGCTCCCTGTCTCCTTTCTTTCTCCCTGCACTCCTTCCTCGCATCTGCTGCCCTCATTCTCTCGTCCCTTGTCATATCCCTCTGCAGGAATACTTTTCTGAACTTCGGTACAGTTGCTAGTCCGCACTTCTTTGCTAACAGTTCCTCTTTAGTGTTCTCGCTCATGAATACCACGTTTATATGTTGGTCTCTGTCCTTGTACTTTCCAAGCCTTAACACCTTTACAATATTCTGGTCAGTCCTCTCCATCCTTACCTCTTTAAGGATCTCAGTAACTGCATTTTTCTCCTTGTCTCTCCTCTCTGCTGGGCTGGTCCCTGTTTGCTCCTTAATGCCTGCTACTACTACTGCTCTTTTTCTCTCTATCAGCCGGCTAGTACATCTAGCTGCTTCCTGAGAAGAAACCACTTCCATGGCAACTTCCCTTACTGCAGACCTAGCTTCAGGGCTCTTTGTAAACAATTCTGCAAATGAGGGATGTATCGTAGAGGTCCCCTCTGCAAGAACACTACCGCCTTCCTCAGGTGTGGTTTGCGGCTGGTATTGAGTAGGATTCTTTCTGAGGCTTTTTATTTCCTCCTTTGGCTCATCCTGCAGGCTGGTTACTGTCTCCGCCATTACTCTCATTCCTTCACTGAATTCTTTCCACATTTGTCCGATTATATCCTTAATCCAGAGTTCCTGTCCCTCCCCTTCCTCTGGGAACGATCCTGTCAGGTTTGTCCTCCTGCATTTGTTTCCCAGAGTTAGCCTCTCTGCCATGTTTTTTCCCTATGAGAGAGAGAGAGAGAGAGAGAGAGAGAGAGAGAGAGAGAGAGAGAGAGAGAGAGAGAGAGAGAGACAGAGAGAGAGCGTGTGCGTGAGTGCAGGGGGGGGGGGTTGTGCATAAGGTGATGGAGTGTTTTGGGAGAGAGTGAGGTGTGGGAAGTTGGTGAGATGGGTGAGGTGAGAGGGGGTATTGACTCTCACCAGGACCTGTGTCGCATGGAACTGTCAAGTGTGTGTGTGTGTGTGTGTGTGTGTGTGTGTAATTCCTTACCCATGATTGTGTGTCTCCGCCTACTCCGCCTCTCAAGTTTGTATAGTAACCTGTGTGGTACTGTATCAAAGGCTTTATGGCAGTCCAGAAATATGCATTCTGCCCATCCATCTGGCATGCCTTATTTCCGTTACCTTATTGTAAACTCCAGGAGGTTCGTCAGACAGGATTTCCCTCCTCTGAAGCCAAGTTGTTGTTTACTTACAAACCTAATTCTTTCTAGGTGTGTAACTAGTCTTAATCTTATAATTTTCTCGAGTACTTTGCAAGGGATAATTGTGACACTGGTCTGTAGTTAAGCGCCTCTTCTCTATCTCTTTCTTGTAGATTGGCAAGATATTTGCCTACTTCGAGCAGGTGGGCAATTCCCCTGTGTAAGTGACTCATTATAGATTAGTGGCAGAGGTATACTGAGGGTCTGTGCTGCTTCTTTTAACATCCATGCTGATACTATGTGGCCCAATAGCTCTGAAACAGGTGTAGATTTTCCTTACATGCTCTATGATTTCCTAACCTCAGAGGTGACGTGAGAGATCCGTTGGACTGGGGTCGGCAGTCCACCAGGAATGGCCAGCAAGGGCT
>WNGS01007182.1:8554402-8568006 GCA_020271785.1 Procambarus virginalis
TGTTTCAGTAGGAACAAGAATGGTCTGTGTGTTTGAGACAGGAACTGTCTGTGGAGCCAGCGAGCTATTGCTGTTGGGACGACCTATCCTGGGATGGATAGTTATGTCCTAGATGGACTGAACGGTACACACACACACACCACACGGGTGGTACAGGTACACACACACACACGGGTGGTACAGGTACACACACACACACACACACAAAACACACACACACACACACACACACAGGGTGGTACAGGTACTAATCAGGAACCAAACCAGTTTTAAGAATAACAATAACATGTAAGATAAACAGCAGGCAAGAGAGAACGGTAAGAATCAAATGAGAAGTAAGAATAGAATGAAGATAAGAATTAGAAGATAAAAATAAGATTAAGGGATAAGACCAAGAGAAAGGGACAGATCTTAAGTCAGATCCCAAGAACACAAAAGAGTGTTAAGTCAGCAGACACAAACAATGCTCTCCTTAGTCACGTTAGGGACTCTAAATCATCTTATTGATCATCTACTCATCACAGACGCCATCTGTTGACTCTGCTGATATCTGGGGCATACATATATACCCAGGTATCAGTATACATATGTTGTATTTTCGGTATACATACACAACATGAACGTTAGTCCTGGCTTTGATGCCCTTGACGCTTCTCTTTCACAGTACACACACTAATTTATACTCAAATTTAGAAGGTTGCTCCACCTTCTAAACAAAAGTGATCTGACTTGGCTTTACCGTCCTCTCACCCCTACCCTTTTTCTTACTAGGGGGTCAACACTACCAGGGGTCAAACTACCAGGGGTCAACATTACCAGGGGTCAACATTACCAGGGGTCAACATTACCAGGGGTCAACATTACCAGGGGTCAACATTACCAGGGGTCAACATTACAGGGGGGGTCAACTTACCAGGGGTCAACATTACCAGGGTCAACATACCAGGGGTCAACATTACCAGGGGTCAACATTACCAGGGGTCAACATTACCAGGGGTCAACATTAAGGGTCAACATTACCAGGGGTCAACATTACAGGGGTCAACATTACCAGGGGTCAACATTACCAGGGTCAACATTACCAGGGGTCAACATTACCAGGGGGGCACATTACCAGGGTCAACATTACCAGGGGTCAACATTACCAGGGGTCAACATTACCAGGGGTCAACATTACCAGGGTCAACATTACCAGGGGTCAACATTACCAGGGTCAACATTACCAGGGGTCAACATTACCAGGGGTCAACATTACCAGGGGTCAACATTACCAGGGGTCAACATTACCAGGGGTCAACAATACCAGTTGAGTAATACCCCTCATCAATCATCTAATATCAACCTGAATGTTGCACCTGTGTTGTGAACACGTAAGGAAGGCAGTTCATCAAGATGATGAATCTCTTGCTCTAATTACTCCATCTTGCAACCACCCACGACGATGAGTAGCATCAGCTTGGTCATTTTTAAATTGTTAATTCCTGGAAAATGCATTGCCTGAGGTCCAAGGAGCCGGTTTATTAAATCTTGAGATGGTCCGAGACAGCAAACTTTGAAATTCTCAGGGAAATTTGATCCAAATTGGCCGCACAGGTCAGAGTTCAGGCAAGCGTACAAAGCTGGCGCAGCCAAGCTTAATATTGTCAAACTTTTACTGTTTTTTTAATGACACATGTGTAATATATGTGGCATTCTTAACATGTGTGTGTGTGTGTGTGTGTGTGTGTGTGTGTGTGTGTTCGAAGACATCACGAAGACTGACCACACCTAATGCGACTCTCACTACACTCTACCATATGACATTATTCAGTATAGGCCGACAGATTCCTTAGCTATGAATATTCAGACACTTAAAAACATTACTTCCAAAATTTAAGTGTGGAATATATTATTTATACCGATATATTCAAGCTGGGAAAATATTACTCGTCCCTATATTCAGCTGGTCTTGTATTCTAGTGTGACCCCTATATTCTGGAATGTTTCAACAAAGTTGTGGAATTAGCAGGACTTTAGTCTGAGTTTGTGAAACTTGGGTAGAGAATTCCGTAGAGTTTATTGGTACGTGATTTTTAATTTCCTGGAGACATTAGCCGGGTCGACTCCCACTACATATGTAGACACATGGAGGAGGAGTCTGCTAGTTCCCGCCAAGTTAATGTGTATATTATACATATATACACGTTATTTTGGTGCTAATAGTTGTGTACCCGCCTCCAGCACCCCTGCCTCCACCACCACCCCTGCCTCCACTACCTCCACCACCCCTGCCACCACCACCACCACCCCTGCCTCCACCACCACCACCACCCTGCCCCCACCACCACCACCACCCCTGCCTCCACCACCACCCCTGCCCCCACCACCACCCCCTACCCCCACCACCAACCCTGCCTCCACCACCACCACCCCTGCCCCCACCACCACCACCCTGCCACCACCACCACCCCCCTGCCTCCACCACCAACCCCTGCCACCACCAACCCTGCCTCCCCCCCCTCCAAGAGAAGGAATTTTTATTGACAATTATTTCCCAATAATAAGATTCTGATGCTCAATATACGGGGTTAATACGGTTGGTTTTGTCCCCCTCCCCCCCTCTCACAGGTGGGGGGGGCATGAGGGGAGGGAAGAGGGAGGGAGGGTAGATAGGAGAGGGTGAGAAAGAGACAGGGAAGAGGAAGAGTAAGGAACAAGAGGAGAACAGGAGGTAAAGAATGTGATAAAGACGCAGGCGAAGAGCCACAATAACCTGGCTGAAGTATGTTGACCAGACCACACACTAGAAGTTGAAGGGACGACGACGTTTCGGTCCGTCCTGGACCATTCTCAAGTCGCTTGTGATGAGGAGGTAGAGAACGGGAAATAAATAGGCAAGAGAGAGGTGAGGAGGAAAGTAAGGTGTAGAGAATGACAATCAATGTGATAAAGACGACGACTGCAAGAATATATTGTTGCAACAACAATAAACCACTGATGCATTCTCAAAACTCAAGAGATCTAGGAGTTGATATCACACTAAACCTGTCTCCTGAAGCCCACATAAAGAGAATAACATCAGCGGCATATGCGAGGCTGGCTAACATCAGAACAGCCTTCAGGAACCTGTGTAAGGAATCATTCAGAACCTTGTATACCACATATGTAAGACCAATCCTGGGGTATGCGGCTCCAGCATGGAGCCCGTACCTTGTCAAGCACAAGACGAAGCTGGAAAAAGTCCAGAGGTATGCCACTAGACTAGTCCCAGAACTAAGAGGCATGAGTTATGAGGAAAGGCTGCGGGAAATGCACCTCACGACACTGAAGACAGAAGAGCAAGGGGGGACATGATCACAACCTACAAAATTCTCAGAGGAATTGACAGGGTAGATAAGGATAAACTTTTTTTATCACGGATGGTACACGAACAAGGGGACACAGGTGGAAACTGAGTACCCACATGAGCCACAGGGACGTTAGTAAGAACTTTTTCAGTGTCAGAACTCTATTCTCCAAGATATTGAGGTATAGCTTAAGATACTTACACTTGGCGGTGTATGTTAGTAAACAGATCTGTCTGCCAGGGTATGGTAGGTCAGTATACTAGGGTATGGTAGGTCAGTATACTAGGGTATGGTAGGTCAGTATACTAGGGTATGGTAGGTCAGTATACTAGGGTGGGGTAGGTCAGTATACTAGGGTATGGTAGGTCAGTATACTAGGGTATGGTAGGTCAGTATACTAGGGTATGGTAGGTCAGTATACTAGGGTGGGGTAGGTCAGTATACTAGGGTATGGTAGGTCAGTATACTAGGGTATGGTAGGTCAGTATACTAGGGTATGGTAGGTCAGTATACTAGGGTGGGGTAGGTCAGTATACTAGGGTATGGTAGGTCAGTATACTAGGGTATGGTAGGTCAGTATACTAGGGTATGGTAGGTCAGTATACTAGGGTATGGTAAGTCAGTATACTAGGGTATGGTAAGTCAGTATACTAGGGTATGGTAGGTCAGTATACTAGGGTATGGGGTAAGTCAGTATACTAGGGTATGGTAGGTCAGTATACTAGGGTATGGTAGGTCAGTATACTAGGGTATGGTAGGTCAGTATACTAGGGTATGGTAGGTCAGTATACTAGGGTATGGTAGGTCAGTATACTAGGGTATGGTAGGTCAGTATACTAGGGTATGGTAGGTCAGTATACTAGGGTATGGTAGGTCAGTATACTAGGGTATGGTAGGTCAGTATACTAGGGTATGGTAGGTCAGTATACTAGGGTATGGTAGGTCAGTATACTAGGGTATGGTAGGTCAGTATACTAGGGTATGGTAGGTCAGTATACTAGGGTATGGTAGGTCAGTATACTAGGGTATGGTAGGTCAGTATACTAGGATATGGTAGGTCAGTATACTAGGGTATGGTAGGTCAATATACTAGGGTATGGTAGGTCAGTATACTAGGGTATGGTAGGTCAGTATACTAGGGTATGGTAGGTCAATATACTAGGGTATGGTAGGTCAGTATACTAGGGTATGGTAGGTCAGTATACTAGGGTATGGTAGGTCAGTATACTAGGGTATGGTAGGTCAGTATACTAGGGTATGGTAGGTCAGTATACTAGGGTATGGGATAGGTCAGTATACTAGGGTATAGGGCAGGTCAGTATACTAGGGTATAGGGCAGGTCAGTATACTAGGGTATGGGGCAGGTCAGTATACTAGGGTATAGGGCAGGTCAGTATACTAGGGTATGGGGCAGGTCAGTATACTAGGGTATGGGGCAGGTCAGTATACTAGGGTATAGGGCAGGTCAGTATACTAGGGTATAGGGCAGGTCAGTATACTAGGGTATGGGGCAGGTCAGTATACTAGGGTATAGGGTAGGTCAGTATACTAGGGTATGGGGCAGGTCAGTATACTAGGGTATGGGGCAGGTCAGTATACTAGGGTATGGGGCAGGTCAGTATACTAGGGTATGGGGCAGGTCAGTATACTAGGGTATAGGGCAGGTCAGTATACCAGGGTATAACAAGTCAGTATACAAGGGTTTAAACAGTCAGTATACCAGGGTATAACAAGTCAGTATACCAGGGTATAACAAGTCAGTATACCAGGGTATAACAAGTCAGTATACCAGGGTATGACAAGTCAGTATACCAGGGTATAACAAGTCAGTATACCAGGGTATAACATGTCAGTATACAAGGGTATGACAAGTCAGTATACAAGGGTATAACAAGTCATATACCAGGGTATAACAAGTCAGTATACCAGGGTACAACAAGTCAGTATACCAGGGATAACAAGTCAGTATACCAGGAGAATGACAAGTCAGTATACCAGGGTATGACAAGTCAGTATACCAGGGTATAACAAGTCAGTATACCAAGGGAATGACAAGTCAGTATACCAGGGTATGACAAGTCAGTATACAGGGTATGACAAGTCAGTATAGCAGGGTATAACAAGTCAGTATAGCAGGGTATAACAAGTCAGTATACCAGGGTATAACAAGTCAGTAGCAGGGTATAACAAGTCAGTATACCAGGGTATAACAAGTCAGTATACAAGGGTATGACAAGTTAGTATACAAGGGTATGACAAGTCAGTATACAAGGGTATGACAAGTCAGTATACACAGGATATGACAAGTCAGTATACAAGGGTATAACAAGTCAGTATACCAGGGTATAACAAGTCAGTATACCAGGGTATGACAAGTCAGTATACCAGGGTATGACAAGTCAGTATACAAGGGTATGACAAGTCAGTATACCAGGGTTATGACAAGTCAGTATACCAGGGTATGACAAGTCAGTATACCAGGGTATAACAAGTCAGTATACAGGTATGACAAGTCAGTATACCAGGGTAAACAAGTCAGTATACAGGGTATAACAAGTCAGTATACCAGGTATGACAAGTCAGTATACCAGGGTATAACAAGTCAGTATACCAGGGTATAACAAGTCAGTATACCAGGGTATAACAAGTCAGTATACCAGGGATAACAAGTCAGTATACAGGATATAACAGTCAGTATAAACAGAATAACTTGAGTGGGTCTCCCAGCCACCTAGTATCAGCTTAATATCAGCCAAGACAAGGCGGCCTCTGGTTCCCTCGACACACGTACGTTAGACTACTAGCAGAACATGCAGCCAAAGATTGTAATCCTCAAAGATTCACGAAAACATGGAAGGGTTTAAGAGAAGTCTGAGACGCGAACTACAGGAGACCACAAAGCTGGAGAAGCTGGAGACATTAGGCGCGTAATTAGGCATTAGACGTCTCTCTCTCCAGGCAGAGGGACGGAGCCGCTGCATCCTGGGATACATGACTACAGAGGCGGGACCCAGGAATTAATGTTCCAGCGTGTAGGCACAGTTAAGTGAGCACAGGTGTCTGGGTTAGAGGTCATGGGTTAGAGGTTAGGGGCCTGGGATGAAGAGCATAGAGTTCAGATGTACTATAAAACCTTTTGAGAGATCAACGACCATTCTCCTAATGATCTCAGCTGGTGAGCCCCTAAGAAAGAGTGGTTTAAGCGGTGTTAGCTAGCTATAAAACCCGCCCGGGGGGGTAGAAGAAGAAGGGGTCATTACCACCCGCAGTTACACAACTGGCTGTTGCCTCCGTGCAAAACAAACCTGCAACCTGCCTCCTGTAACTCAACAATGATTCCCTCCATGCACTACAAGAGTGTATTCCTCCGCGAGCACTTGTCCCACTGACGACTCAAGAACCAGTTAGAGAAGTTCTTGCAAGACGTGCCGGACCAACCGGGCTGTAGTGGATATGTGGGCGTGCGGGCGAAGCAACAGCCTGGTGGACCAAGTTATCACAGGTTGTCACGAGCTCTGGGAGTAGGAGAACTCTCGAGGCCCTCTCCAGGTAAGCTCCAGGTATGAAGTGTTTTCAATAATAAGATGATTGTCTTATACAATGGCGTGTCTGGCGAGGGTAAGGTGCCCAGGAGAGCCGCCCTCACAACACCACACTCACACCGTATTTACAACCACCTAACACATATATATTAATTTTTACCGCCCCCACCCCCCCACCCCTCCACTCTCCCCCCCCCTACCCTACTCTCTTCCCTATTTATGTATGTTATCTCTCTCTCTCTCTCTCTCTCTCTCTCTCTCTCTCGATAAACATTACAAATGGAAGATGATAATGATGGTGTCAGTAGTGGAATACTGTGGTGAGGTGGAGGAGGAGGGAGGCGATGCTCCCTCCAGCAGGTGTGTGACCTGGGGGGGGGGGAGCTGTATTACACTCTCCACACCTGAAAATGAGAAACATATCAACTGCCACTCATCCCAACTGACGGCAAAATTAGACGTGTATACACACACACACACACACACACACACACACACACACACACACACACACACACATACCCACACACATACCCACACACACACACACACACATACCCACACATACCCACACATACCCACACACACACCACACACAACACACCACACACACACACCACCACACACACACACACACACACACACACACGCACAATACCCACACACACACACACACACACACACACACACACACACACACATACCCACCCCCACACACACACACACACACACACACACACACACACACACACACACACACACACACACACACAGGGGCCGGTGGCCAAGCGGACAGCACGCAGGACGCGTAATCCTGTGGACAGTGTTCGATTCCCGGCGCCTGCGAGAAACAAAAATGGGCAGAGTTGCTTTCACCCTGATGCCCCTGTTACCTAGCAGTAAACAGGTACCTGGGAGTTAGACAGCATTCACGGGCGCTTCCTGGGTGTGTGTGTGTGGAAAACAAAGTTAGTAGTAGTTAGTAAACAGTTGAGAGGTGGGCCGAAAGAGCAGAGCTCAACCCCAGCAAGGACTAGGTGAATACAATTAGGTGAATACATAGCCTCGCGGCTGAGTGAATAGCGGCTCGGGGTCGTAGTCCTAATAACCCGGGTTCGATTCCCGGCGGAGGCGGAAACAAATAGGCAGTTTCTTTCACCATGATGCACCTGTTCACCTAGCAGTAAATGGGTATCTAGGAGTTAGACAGCTGCTAGGTGCTGCTTCCTGAAGATAAGTGTGTGTGTGTGTGGTGTGTGTGTGTGGTGTGTGTGTGTGTGTGTGTGTGTGTGTGTGTGTGTATGTGTGTGTGTGTGTGTGTGTGTGTGGGTTGTGTGTATGTGTGTGTGTTGTGTGGTGTGTGTGTGTGTGTGTGTGTGTGTGTGTGTGGTGGTGTGTGTGTATGTGTGTGTGTGGGTGTGTGTGTGTGTGTGTGTGTGTGTACTCACCTATTTGTACTCACCTATTTGTGTGCGGGGGTTGAGCTTTGGCTCTTTGGTCCCGTCTCACTGTCAATCAACTGGTGTACAGATTCCCGAGCCTACTGGGTCTATACAATGTGTGGGTGTGGGTGTGTGTGTGTGTGTGGTGTGTGTGTGTGTGCGTGCGTGCGCGCGCGCTCGTGGTAGAGATATATGTAGTAGATATAATAGAGAAAAATAGAGTGGTTAGAAAGGCGGGGTCCAAGAGCTAATATCTCGCTTCTGCTGACACAAACAATAAATATACCCCCCCCCCCCCGCCTGACACGTCTGTCTCGCTCCAAAAGGAAAACAAACTGTTCAGGATTCACTAATTGAACCCAAGATGTTAAATAACTACATGGATGAACTACACAAGACCAGAGAGCACCTGAAGGACCAGAGGGATACCAATGAATACCCGAGAGCGAGAAGAGAAGCGGAGAGTCACTATGAACACGACATCGCCAATAAGTCATACCTCAAAACATGACCGGCTTGTCAGCCCCGTCAGGTGGACACAACAGAGAAGAAACCAGAGGTGAAAGAGAGAAAAGAGAACAGGCACACGAAGAATAACAAGAAGTATGAAGAACTCAACAAAGCACACAGAAATCCCAATAGCGTGATATAGGAACAAATCCATAAGGACCTTGATGAGGGTTCGAAACTACCTGCAGGAACAGGTGTTCAACCACCAGACAAAGTGTCAATATAGAAACTAAACAAAAGAGAACAGGTACTATGCTTGCCACTTTGTATGGTGTTTAATGGTATAATAACCCTGGCATCTCGAATAATACATTGCATTTTGTTGTCAAAAATCAGCCAACGGACAAAATATGGTATATTGGCGACTTGTCACCTCTCCTGACGTTCTCCTTGTTCTCACGAAGGTTCTTAGCTGCCGCTTAGAGCTCGGGGGACAGTATGGTGCTTCTGTAGTTGCCTCGAGTCTTTCATTCCTTCTGCAATAAGTTCCGCTTGCAAGGTGTCTTTGGTGGCAATCTTCTTTTGCGTCTCGAAGTCGAATATGTCGTCCAACAGGATCTCCAACTCCACTTTCCGGGCCATCTCACTTGGTCTGTTCATAACGTGTCAGTTTATACCAAGATTTAAGAGAGTGATCTGGTCTTCAGTGAGCTTGATTCCAGCAAGGTTTAAGAAACCATCTAAGTCATGGACTCGCCATAGAACTCTGTAGGGTTAGGCAGGTCCTAGTCAACAATGGCTTCTCTAACGATTTTGTTGAAGACGTCATAAACAGAAAGGTGAAACGTCATGCAACCTCTGAAGAGTCAACCAACACAACACCGGTACCCCCTATTAGACTGTTTTACAGGAACTTCTTTTCCACAGCTCATAAAACGGAGGAAAGGGTCCTGAAAGACATTATTGACAGGAACGTTATCCCTACAGACAAAAATCAGAAAATACAATTGACAATTTACTACAAAAACAAAAAAACGGCCAATCAACTCATGAAAAACTCCCCAGACACCAAACAGAACGCCTTGAACGAAACCAACGTCGTCTATGCCTTCACATGCCCACTTGGGGACTGTAAGCCTCAAAGAACTCAGTATATAGGCAAGACAACAACGTCTCTTTCTTGGCTATTAACAATGCATAAACAACAGGGCTCCATCAAGGAACATACTCACAACCAGACCATCACCAGAGAAATCTTAACAAACAACACAGAAATCATCGATAAAAACAGCGATAGCTGGAGACTCGACATCAGCGAGGCACTACACATCAAAAAGTCAACACCAGCAATCAACAGCCAATTAATACACAACTATATTCTACCCACTTCAAAACCCCGAACCAACATAGAAGCATCAAGAGGAAGTATAGGCCAATAGGCCCTCTGTAGTTACTTCCATTCCTTATGTTTTCATACCCAATTTTACCCATACGGGCACCCTTGTGTGGTCACACTGGCACCCTTGTGAGGCCACACTGGCACCCTTGTGTGGTCACACTGACACCCTTGTGAGGCCACACTGACACCCTTGTGTGGTCACACTGGCACCCTTGTGAGGCCACACGGGCACCCTTGTGTGGTCACACTGGCGCCCATGTGTGGCCAACCTGGCACCCTTGTGTGGCCAACCTGGCACCCTTGTGTGGTCACACTGACACCCTTGTGTGGTCACACTGACACCCTTGTGAGGCCACACTGACACCCTTGTGAGGCCACACTGGCACCCTTGTGAGGCCACACTGACACCCTTGTGAGGCCACACTGACACCCTTGTGAGGCCACACTGGCAACCTTGTGTGGTCACACTGGCACCTTTGTGTGGTCACACTGGCACCCTTGTGTGGTCACACTGGCACCCTTGTGTGGTCACACTGGCACCCTTGTGTGGTCACACTGAAACCCTTGTGTGGTCACACTGACACCCTTGTGTGGTCACACTGGCACCCTTGTGAGGTCACACTGGCACCCTTGTGTGGTCACACTGGCGCCCATGTGTGGCCAACCTGGCACCCTTGTGTGGCCAACCTGGCACCCTTGTGTGGTCACACTGACACCCTTGTGTGGTCACACTGACACCCTTGTGTGGTCACACTGACACCCTTGTGTGGTCACACTGACACCCTTGTGTGGTCACACTGACACCCTTGTGTGGCCACACTGGCACCCTTGTGTGGTCACACTGACACCCTTGTGTCGTCACACTGACACCCTTGTGTGGCCACACTGGCACCCTTGTGAGGCCACACTGGCACCCTTGTGTGGTCACACTGACACCCTTGTGTGGTCAGACTGGCACCCTTGTGTGGTCACACTGGCACCCTTGTGTGGTCACACTGGCACCCTTGTGTGGTCACACTGGCACCCTTGTGTGGTCACACTGGCACCCTTGTGAGGCCACACTGGCACCCATGTGTGGTCACACTGGCACCCTTGTGTGGTCACACTGGCACCCTTGTGTGGTCACACTGGCACCCTTGTGTGGTCACACTGACACCCTGTGAGGCCACACTGACACCCTTGTGTGGTCACACTGACACCCTTGTGAGCCACACTGGCAACCTTGTGAGGCCACACTGGCACCCTTGTGAGGCCACACTGGCACCCTTGTGAGGCCACACTGGCACCCTTGTGAGGCCACACTGGCACCCTTGTGAGGCCACACTGGCAACCTTGTGTGGTCACACTGACACCCTTGTGTGGTCACACTGGCACCCTTGTGTGGTCACACTGGCACCCATGTGTGGCCAACCTGGCACCTGGAGGCACCACCACTTCTCAGCTCAAGATTTTTCCCGCCTTAAATAGCAATTATGTTTGGTTTGATGTGATAGTCTGCCTCTCCCTGAGGCCAAGGTGGTTGTTGGTCCTTGATGACTCGGGGAGAGCAGGTTGATGGAGCGCTTGATTGTTGGTGTGGCTCTGATATTACAGGTGTGGTGTGTGTGTGTGTGTGTGTGTGTGTGTGTGTGTGTGTGTGTGTGTGTGTGTGTGTGGTGGGGGGGGGGGCTTCTCAGGGGAGGTAGGGGTGGGTGTGTGTGTGTTTGTTGGCTGTCAGTTAAGGGTGTGGTCACCTATTTGAATTCACCTAGTTTGCTTGCGGGGGTTGAGCTTTGGCTCTTTGGTCCCGCCTCTCAACCGTCAATCAACAGGTGTACAGGTTCCTGAGCCTATTGGGCTCTATCATATCTACACTTGAAACTGTATGAGTCAGCCTCCACCACATCACTGCCTAATGCATTCCATCCGTTAACTACTCTGACACTGAAAAAGTTCTTATTAACGTCCCTGTGGCTCATTTGGGTACTCAGTCTCCACCTGTCTCCGCTTGTTCGCGTACCACCCGGTTAAGAAGTTTATCCTTATCTACCCTGTCAATTCCTGAGATTTTGTAGGATGTGATCATGTCTCCTCTTACTCTTCTGTCTTCCAGTCTCGTGAGGTGCATTTCAGTTAGCCTTTCCTCATAACTCATGTCTTTTAGTTCTGAAACTAGCCTAGTGGCATACCTCTGAACTTATCCAGCTTCGTCTTGTGCTTGACAAGGTACGGGCTCCATGCTGGGCTGCGTACTCCAGGATTGGTCTTACATATGTGGTGTACAAGATTCTGAATGATTCCTTACACAGGTTCCTGAACGCTGTTCTGATGTTAGCCAGCGTCGTGTATGCCGCAGATGTATTTTTTTTTATGTGGGCTTCAGGAGACAGGTTTGGTGTGATATCAACTCCTAGATCTTTCTCTCTGTCGTTTCATTAAGTATTTCATTTCCCATTCTGTATCCTGTGTCTGGTCTCTCCTGTTTCCACCGCCTAGTTTCATGACCCTGCATTACTCGGGCTGAACTTTAGTAGCCATTTGTTGGACCATTCATTCAGTCTGTCTAGGTCATGTTGAGCCTCCTACTATCCATCCTCTGTTTTCAATCCTCCTCATAATTTTTGCATCATCAGCAAACAATGAGAGGAACGATTCTATACCCTCTGGGAGATCATTTACATATACTGTATAAGAAACAGTATAGGTCCAAGGACTGACCCCTGCGGGACTCCACTTATGACGTCTCGCCAGTCTGAGACCTCACCCCTCACACTGACTCGTTGTCTCCTGTTGCTTAGGTACTCTGTATCCAATGGAGTACCTTCCCTTTCACTCCAGCCTGCATCTCCAGCTTTTTCACTAGCCTCTTGTGTGGCACTGTATCAAAGGCTTTCTGGTAATCAAAAATATGCAGTCTGCCCACCCCCTCTCTTCTTTCTTGCCTGGTCGTAATTCATTTAATCCTGTGAGGCAGGACTTGCCATCCCTGAACCCATGTTGATGCTGTGTTAAAAAGTTCTTTCGCTCCAGATGTTCCACAAGCTTTTTCGTACAATCTTCTCCATTAATTTACATAGTATGCAGTTAGGGACACTGGCCTGTAGTTCAGTGCTTCCTGTCTATCCCCCCTTCTTGTATATGGGACATTTAGCAGTTTTCCAAATTTTTGCCAATTCCCCCCGTTACCAGTGATTTGTTATACACTATGGAGAGTGGCAGGCACAGTTTCTTCTGCTCCTTCCTTTAGTATCCAGGGGAGATTCCATTCGGGCCTATAGCCTTTGTCACATGCAACTCTAGCAAGAGCTTCCTTACATCCCCACTGGTAATCTCAAACTCTTCTAGTGGTTCCTGGTTAACTATTCCCTCTCTTATCTCTGGAACTTTCCCTTGCTCTAATGTGAGACCTCCCAGAATTTCATATTCAGTTCCTCACACACTTCCTTGTCGTTTGCAGTGAATCTTC
>WNGS01007182.1:8622033-8641089 GCA_020271785.1 Procambarus virginalis
GGTCGAGTGGTTAAAGAACCAGATATGCCATGGTGCATAGTGCTCCTGGCTATCAGGGTTCGAATCTATCTGGGGTGTGGAGTTTCAGTTATATATATATAATATATGTATTATTATTGGCTCCACATGTTTAAGGTAATGTTTTCATCTTTCAGGTAAGCCGAGGCCGGTTTGGGACCGAAATAAACGCATAGTAAGTTCCCTTTCCTTGTTAATCGTCTATTGCTGTTATTGTGCACCACATACTCATCCTGTGAGCGGTAGCGCAAAGCATTACAGAGGGCAAAAAGGTCTTTATCAGACCTCTCTTAGCTTATTACATTAACAATTACATCTATCCTTCACCCTTATAGTTACAATGATCCGCCTGTGTGTCTGTTTGTGTGGCTCCGCGTCTCTCCTCCGTCTGTCTCCCTCTGTCTCTGTCTGTCTATCTTCTCTCTCTCGCAGCTTCCAGTAGACTAGGACACTGGAAACCTTCAAGAGAAGACAGGCAGCATCATGAACCAAGCAGAAATAGGTGATTATCTCCGCCCATTTCATCTGAAAGCCTCAGACGAAATAGGCCAATTATCGTTGATGCCTTATCCCAAAGGTTCTTCATAGAAGATTGTTTTATTATTATTATTATTTTCTACCACAGACGTGGCCACACATTTACAATGCTAACCAACATATATACATATTCTGTCCTCCATGGACAGGGTTAGAGATGTGTTAAACATATAGTTCAAGGGTTTATTGAACAATCAACCACAGAAGGTGATTCGGTGCTTTTAAAATGCTACGCTAACTTACATACGTAAATACATAGATACACATATTTACGTATTATTAAAGGTGTTTGTGGAATACAGAACGGATTTCCCTGAAAAAAGGGATGATTTTTTTTCCACCTATGATACATGTCATCTTGATAACATCTCAAGTCAATTGCACTCATGCCATGAGCAATTAATGACCAGCTGTCACGATAAGAGAACATAGCATAGCAGGTTTTATATCAAATAGATCGGGAGTCCACTACATTAGATAACGGATGATTGGAAAGGCGGGGTCCAAGAGCTAAATCTCCAATCCTGCAGGCACAAAAAGTGAACGTAGTGACAATTAGGGGGTATGGGGAATATGACTGTGAATATGACGTATCCACAGTCAATATCACTGAAATATGCCGTATCCAGTCCTATCACTGAATATGACGTTTTCACAGTCAATATGACTGAATATGACGTATTCACAGTCAATATGACTGAATATGACGTATCCACAGTCAATATGAACTGAATATGACGTATCCAGTCAATATGACTGAATATGACGTATCCAGTCAATATGACTGAATATGACGTATCCACAGTCAATATGACTGAATATGACGTATCCAGTCAATATGACTGAATATGACGTATCCAGTCAATATGACTGAATATGACGTTTTCACAGTCAATATGACTGAATATGACGTATCCACAGTCAATATGACTGAATATGACGTATCCACAGTCAATATGACTGAATATGACGTATCCACAGTCAATATGACTGAATATGACGTATCCACAGTCAATATGACTGAATATGACGTACCCACAGTCAATATGACTGAATATGACGTATCCACAGTCAATATGACTGAATATGACATATCCACAGTCATTATGACTGAATACGTCATATTCACAGTGCTTTTGAACGTTGCATCGCCTGTCTGTCAATGAAGGATGGTAGGCAGGTGCAGTTGAGATGCTAATGGCGTTTAAGGGTTATAGGCGCCGCTGTGAGAGGAAAGAGTGACGGAACAAAGGTGTTTGTGGAGCGTGGAGGTCTGCAAGTGCCATTGATAAAATGCTGATGGCAGACAGTCGGAGATAAAAGCAGACAGAGGTTGATGCCGGAGGGATGCTGCTCTAACTGGTAGGTGGAGAATATGAGGAACGATGCAGATTGTGAGAGTTAGGATGGGAGCCGGTCGGCCGAGCGGACAGCGCGCTGGACTTGTGATCCGGCGAGAAACAATGGGCAGAGTTTGTTTCACTCTATGCCCCTGTTACCTAGCAGTAAAATAGGTACCTGGGTGTTAGTCAGCTGTCACGGGCTGCTTCCTGGGGGTGGAGGCCTGGTCGAGGACCGGGCCGCGGGGACACTAAAGCCCCGAAATCATCTCAAGATAACCTAAGATGCTGGTTCTGGGAGATTGTTAGGTAGGTCGCACGCAATAGTTCATAATTACCAATCTGATTATCACCATCAGTCATGAAAATCATTATACAAAATATCATTAAATTTTATAATCATTTCTCAGTATGTGTGTGTGTCCGAATCGTTTCTGGCAGTGATCGTCCAATCAGCGCTTCATGCCGTACCATCCTCACTAAACTAGCCGATTACTGGTTAATCGCAAGATGTTGGGGTTCAGGTCTAACAACTGCGAGAGGGCTATTAAGTTCACCTCAGTAGTTTACTAACAAGTATAGCTTAGTCCTCAATTCAGAAATAAAATTAGCTCATTGTATATGTATCCAAAAGCTCAGGGATATATGTAAATATATACACATATATACACAAATATATATATATATACCTCTTGGTGTATATACTCACTGAGAGTTTTGCTTGAGTTCTGAACTGTGGTAAGTGGTAAAGTGAATTTAATGGATGGTCAGGATTGTGACCATCCACAGTCATTATCAAGGTCATTATTGTGACGTTTAACACCCTCTGTTCACAGACCTTAAGTTCCACACCAAATCATCCTTCAAGGAGCAATCCTTCCCTTCCTTCTCCATCTCCCAAGTGTCTCGGTAAAGCTCTCTACACTTTACTAAATGATTACATTCGAACTTTTCTACATCAGAGCTGCACGCTTCGCCCAAGCACTGAAAATACCGCAGCCCATCATCACCAAGACCTGTGAGGTTGAGAACATGTAAGACAAATATTGACTACCAAAACTCTACAAGTCAGTATTTAGACTTGTAGGCCATCGAGCTATGTTCGAAGCTATGACTCAAAACCTGCTTCGTTCTCCTTCAGCTTGTGTAAACACACCGCGAATCATCGTAACCAAAACACCTGTCCTAACCTACCCTAGACATAACTATACATAAGCCCACAATATATAAATGAACAAATCCACAAGGGTCATGACGAGGATTCGAACCTGCGTCCGGGAGCATCCCAGACTGCCGTAATCGACTGAGCTACGACATGGTTAAAAGAGCTGAAAATTTTCCATTTGTTCCCACGATATATAAATGAAGAAATTTGTTCATTTGTTCATTTGTTCCCACGATATATAATTTATATTGAAGAAAAAAACGGGTATTATTATACTGCAAGGATGTTGACCAGACCACACACTAGAGGGTGAAGGGACGACGACGTTTCGGTCCGTCCTGGACCATTCTCAATCGACTTGAGAATCCTGGATCCTGGACAATAACCTTGAGAATGGTCCAGGACGGACCGAAACGTCGTCGTCCCTTCACCTTCTAGTGTGTGGTCTGGTCAACATACTTCAGCCACGTTATTGTGACTCATCACCTGCATACTGCGAGGAAGATTCATCCTGTCAGTTGGTTGTCAGCTGAATAAGTCAAAAGCTGCATTTAGTTCTTACTGAATCAGTATTTGACGCTGTATAGGCTGAATGGGTCGTAATACAACAGGTCGCCCTCATCAACAAAGGTAAATCCTCATTAATCCACTCACCAAACACTCCCCAGTTTATGGATGAGAAAACGTTATCCAACTATTTGGATAACGTTGGATAACGTTATCCAACGTTATAATAACTATTGACGTGTGAAGCTTTCTCGGGCATTGCTTCGTTCGCATCTTCTGCTCGAATCGAACTTCTAAAAAACCAGGCATGCCTGGCACTGTAGAGCAGTGCCAGGCATGCTCTTCAGAGCCATCCCTGGTGGCAGTGAGTCATGATGGAAGGGGTTGGCACTGCCCCCACCCCCCATCCATCGGGCTCCACCCGAGTGTTAATGAAACTCAGCTTAATCAAGCTTGGTTCATTACGCTCTATTCCAAGTCCAGCTGGCCTCTTGCGTGACCTGTGGGACAGATGTGCTCATTAGCGATGATGAATGGTGCAGGTGTAAGGGTTGATGCACGGCAGGTGTTAATAGTTGCAAGTGCTGTCATAGGGGAGATGTGGACATCAATCATCCGTGCAGGTGTTGATGTGTATGTGTAATGCTCTCCCACACAGGTGTTGATGTGTATGTGTAATGCTGTCCCACACAGGTGTTGATGTGTATGTGTAATGCTCTCCCACACAGGTGTTGATGTGATACAGCCGATCCTTCATCCTATCCTTAGGCTCTGCTCGTCTAACTGACGAGCCTCTGACACACTATATATATATATATATATATATATATATATATATATATATATATATATATATTATATATATATATATATATATATATATATATATATATGATACACTATATATATATATATATATATATATATATATATATATATATATATATATATATATATATATATATATAACACTATAGGTAGGTGAAGGCTGGGGTCTAGAGGGACATAACCCCCAACCCCGGGGTGGACACGTTAATTAATTAGCCAGGTGTAGTACGCCACCTGACCATCCTCACCTGAGAGATAACCTCTACCTGGCGTGCTCTTGTGTCCCTACCTGCCGCCTCTTCACCCTCTACATAACATAGTGTACACAAACACACATATACATACATATTATTTACATAACGCATGATGAAGACGAAGATTGACTCATACATTCCTGGCTGTCTCTCGCTAAAGACCATTTTGGCTAAATTGGCTCCGTGGACCATTAGGACCCACGTTGAGAGGGGGGATAATGGTCAGAGTATAGAGGCAATATTTACCGTCAATAAGTGCCCTTCACTGACACCTGTCTCTCTCTATCTACCCTTCACTGTCACCTGTATCCGTATCTGCCCTTATCTGCCATCTGTCTATCTGTATCTATCTTTCTCTGTCTCTACCGTTGGTTCTGTTATCTTTTTGCTCCATATTTCTGTTTACTTCTGTGACATTCAACTTAAAATTCAACTCAGGACCTAATTCATTATTCAGAAATTCTTATATACAAAGCTTCGCCCAGTTGCAAGGGCTAATATAGACCTATGTTAATTGCAATATAGAAAGCTGTCGGTGAATAATTTAAGTAAAATGATTAAAAAAGATGCAACCTAAATGCATTGAAATATCCTCCATTCAGAAATATCTACAAAAACAGCTGAGAAACGGAATGTTGATTTCTCTATAAATATTGCAAGTTTATTTTTGCAGTGTTGATGAACTTCGTATCTTTTTGTTTCTCTGTTTTTATTCGTCTCTTTTTTTTTGTATGTTTCCTTGCTTTCGTGTTATTTAACTTTTCATTATTTTTGTTTATTTTCTTGTTTGTTTGTTTGTTTATGAAGATGCTTCAGTCCTCTTGGTTAACTTGTTTTGCTTTTCATTAAATTTTCTTTCCTTTTGTTAAGTTAACTTTCATTTCCTCTTGTCTCTTATCTAATATTAAATGTGTAAGCATTTTTCTTGCTTTTTTTGTCAGTTCTTTCATTCCTTACGTCGTTCCTGTCTCATTCTCCTTAACAGTTTTATCTTTCTCAATATTGGTTGAAGAAACACACACACACACACACACACACACACACACCACACACACACACACGTGTGTGATTGTGTGTTGACTGACAGTTGAGAGGCGGGACCAAAGAGCCAGAGCTCAACCCCGCAAGCACAACTAGGTCAATACACGCTTAAGAACTTTTAATATTATTTTATCATCCTAAAAAAAAAGACATTAGTGGTCTGGGTCTTTGAGGGCTACACTCCACTCCGGGTTCGATCCCCGGTGGAGGTGGAGACAAATGGGCAAAAAGTTTTCTTTCACCCTGATGCCCCTGTTACCTAGCAGTAAATAGGTACCTGGGAGTTAGACAGCTGCTACGGGCTGCTTCCTGGGGGTAGAGGTCTGGTCGAGAACCGGGCCGCGGGGACACTGAGCCCCGAAATCATCTTAAGATAGACCCACAAGCGCTGAGCTCGCCGTAGCATAGAGGCAATTTGTATATGTATAGAGCCAATATGTATATGTATAGAGGTAGTATGTATATATATAGAGGCAATATGTATATGTATAGAGGCAATATATATTGAGGCAATATATATATAGAGGCAATATGTATATGTATAGAGGCAATATGTATGCGTCGTATAGATGTATGGAGGAAGACAGTGATGATTAGCGTCTCTTCGTCTGATGAATCTTGTTCACTCTCATGGTAACGTAAAATACACTGGAGTTTGTGTATGAAATTTATGGGAGATATTTAAGTTTAATTGTTCTCTTCTTCCTTTGCTCGTACTGCGTTATTGCCAGTTTCTCCTCTTCCTTCTTTCCCTTCTTTTCCACCTTTGTATTGAGAATCTATCTTCATCACACCAAAATAGTATTCTGACATTTTGTTATCATAATATTTTATTTTCGTCCTAGGAAGTACTCAAAGTATTTTGTATGTTTGTGTCATGTCTTCTCTCTATTCTGTAAATCATTCTTAGGATCAATTCCATCTTCCTTTCATCGTACCCTTTCCTTACGTTGTTCTAGCGGCCAGATTTGTTGCGTACGTATGCACCTTTTTTGAGCTGCTTCTTCAGACAAGGAATCTATGCCAAGGCTGCATGCTCTAGGACTGGTCTCATGTAGGTTGCGTGCAATGTTCTGAGTGCATTTTTATCGAAGCTCCTATAGAATGTTTGAGGCAGTTTCACTAAAGCCACTATGGTTTATGAGGCATATTGACTCCAGACGTCTCACAGTTTTAATGCCTACTGTTGCAGGCGATGAGTCACAATAACGTGGCTGAAGTATGTTGACCAGACCACACACTAGAAGGTGAAGGGACGACGACGTTTCGGTCCGTCCTAGACCATTCTCAAGTCGATTGTGAGAATGATCCAGGACGGACCGAAACGTCGTCGTCCTTCACCTTCTAGTGTGTGGTCTGGTCAACATGTCCACTGTTTTCTAATATATATTGGCTCGGCAATGTCTCTCTTCCAACTTTTTGGTATCTTACCCTTCTCTGATGAAATATACGTAGAGGTTATGTGTTATCTATAGCTATCCATGATAGTGCTTGTGTGTGTGTGTGTGTTTCATAATAATTATGTTTTCTCCTTCCGTATCTACCACTTTCATCCTCTCCTGTCTCATGTATCCTGAACTGGGGCCAGATTCACGAAGCAGTTACGCAAGCACTTACGAATGTGTTCATCTTTCCTCAAACTTTGACGGCTTTGGTTACATTTATTGAACAGTTTATAAGAATGAAAACTTGCCAATCAACTGTTGTTATTGTTATAAACAGCCTCCTGGTGCTTCGGAGCTCATTAACTGTTTAATAATTGTAAACAAAGCCGCCAAAGTTTGAGAAAAGATGTACAGGTTCGTAAGTGCTTGCGTAACTGCTTCGTGAATCTGACCCTAGACAACTCTTCCTTGCCTTCTTCATTCCTCCCTCTCGCTGCTTTCTTCATTCCTCCCTCTTGCTGCCTTCTTCATTCCTCCCTCTCGCTGCCTTCTTCATTCCTCCCTCTCGCTGCCTTCCCCATTTTTCATATTTTTTATTTCTCTTTCTGTGGGATTTTTTTGTTACATTTCTGTTTCTCCTTCATTTTTCTTCTCTGATTCTTTATTTTTTCTCTTCACAATTTCTCTCTGGTTCTCGTCCTTCCGTACTTCTCTTCTCTGTTCTCCCTGTTTCAATTGTTTTTCTTGCTTTTGTTTTTTTAACATTTGTGTTCCTTTGTAAACGGGACGTTTACTCTTGATCTGCAGGGCTGTTGTGTGTTGTTTTGGTTGTGGGGGGTGTGGTGTTGGGGGTGTGGGGGTGGTGGTGTTGGGGTGTGTGGTGTTGGGGTGTGTGTTGGGGGTGTGGTGTTGGGGGTGTGGTGTTGGGGGTGTGGTGTTGGAGGTGTGGTGTTGGGGGTGTGGTGTTGGGGGTGTGGTGTTGGGGTGTGGTGTTGGGGTGTGGTGTTGGAGGTGTGGTGTTGGGGGTGTGGTGTTGGGGGTGTGGGGGGTGGTGGTGTTGGGGGTGTGGTGTTGGGGTGTGGTGTTGGGGGTGTGGTGTTGGGGGTGTGGTGTTGGGGGTGTGGTGTTGGGGGTGTGGTGTTGGGGGTGTGGTGTTGGGGGTGTGGTGTGGGGTTGTGGTGTTGGGGTGTGGTGTTGGGGTGTGGTGTTGGGGGTGTGGTGTTGGGGTGTGGTGTTGGGGTGTGGTGTTGGGGTGTGTGTTGGGGTGTGGTGTGGGGGTGTGGGGGGTGGTGGTGTTGGGGTGTGGTGTTGGGGTGTGGTGTTGGGGTGTGGTGTTGGGGGTGTGGTGTTGGGGTGTGGTGTTGGGGTGTGGTGTTGGGGGTGTGGTGTGGGGGTGTGGTGTTGGGGGTGTGGTGTTGGGGGTGTGGTGTTGGGTGTGGTGTGGGGGTGTGGTGTTGGGGTGTGGTGTTGGGGTGTGGTGTTGGGGGTGTGGTGTTGGGGGTGTGGTGTTGGGGGTGTGGTGTTGGGGTGTGGTGTTGGGGTGTGGTGTTGGGTGTGGTGTTGGGGGTGTGGTGTTGGGGTGTGGTGTTGGGGGTGTGGTGTTGGGGGTGTGGTGTTGGGTGTGTGTTGGGGTGTGGTGTTGGGGTGTGGTGTTGGGGTGTGGTGTTGGGGGTGTGGGGGTGGTGGTGTTGGGGGTGTGGTGTTGGGGTGTGGTGTTGGGGTGTGGTGTTGGGGGTGTGTGTTGGGGTGTGGTGTTGGGGTGTGGTGTTGGGGGTGTGGTGTTGGGGTGTGGTGTTGGGGGTGTGGTGTTGGGGTGTGGTGTTGGGGTGTGGTGTTGGGGTGTGGTGTTGGGGGTGTGGGGGGTGGTGGTGTGGGGTGTGGTGTTGGGGTGTGGTGTTGGGGTGTGGTGTTGGGGGTGTGTTTGGGGTGGTGTTGTTGGGTGTGGTGTTGGGGGTGTGGTGTTGGGGGTGTGGTGTTGGGGGTGTGGTGTTGGGGGTGTGGTGTTGGAGGTGTGGTGTTGGGGGTGTGTTCTAGAGACGTGGTGTTGAGTAGTGTTCTTGGGGGTGTGTTCTCGCCTATTCTATCCCACCTATCCCATCTCTTCCTACATATCCAGCTCCTCTTCCTCCTTCATTTCCTCTCCTCCCATCTCTTCTCACTCCTCTCCTTCCTCCCCCCTTCATCACTTTGTCCCACGCCTTGTTCCCAGGTTCCTGGCGCCAGTTTTGTCTCCATCTCCCCCGGGCTGAACACGTGTCTAACTGGCCGGAGCGAGCGTTAGAGCTCCTAATTGGAGCGTGTATCTCGCTCGTGTAGGGCGGCTTCTCCTTATCTCTATGGTGATGGGTGCATAGAGCATTACCATCCGGCTCTATCGCAGCCGGCATCTGACGACCACCGGCAGAGCAGCTCTGGGATAGAGGCCGTATAGAGGCTTTCATGGAATATGAAGCCTCTCGTGGGTACGGGAGGCTTCATATTCCCTCTTCGAACTCTCTTCAAGGGGATGAAATCTTCGGATGAAGCCTCCTAGAGGGGTCTAAAACCCCAGTTGGGTGAAGCCCCAGTTGGGTGAAGCCCCAGTTGGGTGAAGCTCCAGTTGGGTGAAGCCCTAGTTGGGTGAAGCTCCAGTTGGGTGAAGCCCTAGTTGGGTGAAGCCCCAGTTGGGTGAAGCCCTAGTTGGGTGAAGCCCCAGTTGGGTGAAGCCCCAGTTGGGTGAAGCATTAGTTGGGTGAAGCTTCAGTTGGGTGAAGCCCTAGTTGGGTGAAGCTCCAGTTGGGTGAAGCCCCAGTTGGGTGAAGCCCTAGTTGGGTGAAGCTCCAGTTGGGTGAAGCCCTAGTTGGGTGAAGCTCCAGTTGGGTGAAGCCCCAGTTGGGTGAAGCATTAGTTGGGTGAAGCTTCAGTTGGGTGAAGCCCTAGTTGGGTGAAGCTCCAGTTGGGTGAAGCCCCAGTTGGGTGAAGCCCTAGTTGGGTGAAGCTCCAGTTGGGTGAAGCTCCAGTTGGGTGAAGCCCCAGTTGGGTGAAGCCCTAGTTGGGTGAAGCTCCAGTTGGGTGAAGCTCCAGTTGGGTGAAGCCCTAGTTGGGTGAAGCCCCAGTTGGGTGAAGCCCTAGTTGGGTGAAGCCCCAGTTGGGTGAAGCCTAGTTGGGTGAAGCCCTAGTTGGGTGAAGCTTCAGTTGGGTGAAGCCCTAATTGGGTGAAGCCCCAGTTGGGTGAAGCTTCAGTTGGGTGAAGCCCTAGTTGGGTGAAGCTTCAGTTGGGTGAAGCCCCATTTGGGTGAAGCTTCAGTTGGGTGAAGCCCTAGTTGGGTGAAGCTTCAGTTGGGTGAAGCCCTAGTTGGGTGAAGCTTCAGTTGGGTGAAGCCCTAGTTGGGTGAAGCTTCTGTTGGGTGAAGCTTCAGTTGGGTGAAGCCCTAGTTGGGTGAAGCCCCAGTTGGGTGAAGCCCCTGTTGGGTGAAGCCAAGTTTAGTGAAGCCCCAGTTGGGTGAAGCCCTAGTTGGGTGAAGCCCCAGTTGGGTGAAGCCTCAGTTGGGTGAAGCTTTCGTTGGGTGAAGCCCCAGTTGGGTGAAGCCTCGGAGTGGTGGCGGGTCGCCCAGGAGACCGCGGGTGGTAGAGTGGATGTATTAGAACGGGTGGTTTGGACCAGCCATAAACCACACACACCTTCAGAGTATTAAAGATAACTCAATTTCCCCTTCCTGCTCTGGCGAGGTGGGTGTCAGCCTCCAGGTGGGTGAGGGGGAGGGATGGAGCGGAATGGGTCTAAGGGAAGGGAGGATATGGGATGAGGGAGGGCATTCTTTTTCCAACCATAGCTTGGAAAAAGATTATTATAAATCTACGTTGACCAATCCACACACTTGAAAATGAAGGGACGACGACGTTTGGGCCCGTCCTGGACCATTCTCAAGTCGATTCTCAAGACAATCGACTTGAGAATTTTGGTCCAGGACGGACCGAAACGTTGTCGTCCCTTCATTTTCTAGAGTGTGGTCTGGTCAACATACTTCAGCCACGTTATTGTGACTCATCGCGTGCATTATGAATCTACCTTTTGGACAGAATCATCCACCACAAATCCGCTCCCAACCATACCGGAAGGCCACTTAGAGGTGATAATCGTGTGCAAAGAAGGTCATTAATTTATGTATTAAGATTTAACACCTTAAATCCGGGTTCAGGGAGTCCTTAGGGGAGGGCAGATGACCCATTCCCCATCCCTAACCCCCATTCAACGCTCCGTACGTCTAACCCGGGTGCTAATTGTGCAACTGGGTGATACTTTACTGTTAGCTATGTACCAGCCAACCAAGATTAATGTCCTGGGGGCACCCAGGACCCTGGTTCGAGCCCCTGCCTCCTCCAAAGATTTTCTCCTATCACTTGACTGTGATTTCATTGTGTGTGTAGTCGACCAGAGTTTCTTTGGAATTATTAATAACTCGAAAATAGAATGTTTATATTATTTGTCTCTTCACTTAATAATATTAATTGAAGGTTTAAATAAAACTAAATTATACTGGACGGGGGTGAACTAGTTGAGGTGTTAGTGAAGATATATAGATGTTTGACCTTAATATTTTACTGACCATTATATACTTGTCCTCCTTTACTTATCATTACACTTTAATTCCCCTTTTTATTTGACCTTTTTTAATTTGCTTAAATCAAATTTTTCTTTGCTGGCAATGTGTATATTAGAGAAAGAGAGAGGTAGTGAAAAAGAGACAGAAAGAGAGGAAGACTTCAAAAGAGAGAAAGATGGAAAAACGAGAAAAAGTGAGATAAATTGTTGTCCCACAAGGTCTTCTCTGAGTACTCTTTATTTTCTTCTCCGAGGTTATGGGTCCCTGCATATCCTATGGGCACCAGAGGTGGTACCCCTTCTAGGTTATATATATATATATATATATATATATATATATATATATATATATATATATATATATATATATATATATATATATATATATATATAATGTAATTATTTTCCTGGCTTGGACCGTCACCAGGGCAAAACATTCATTGGGTTATCCGGCTCTTCATTAGTGAAGGTCGACTTGAATTTATATATTTATATATAAATTATTATATATTCCAATAAACGATGAGCATAAACTATTCCCCTGAATTGAATCGTCGCCAATTAATTGCATTTGATGTTAATGATGTGCTTTTTCGTGTCAATAAGTTAGAACAAACTGGCCTGAATCACCAAGCAAAAGTTGTTATTGGGTCAAAATTAGTTGACAGATTTCGGAAACTCATATTGTGCTTGTGTGGAGTTTGGGGCCTCGAATGTTTTTGTTGTGTTTTTCTGGTGATTTACACTTGTTCTGGTGATTTACACTTGTTCTGGTGTTTTACACTTATTCTGGTGATTTACACTTGTTCTGGTGTTTTACACTTGTTCTGGTGTTTTACACTTGTTCTGGTGTTTTACACTTGTTCTGGTGTTTTATACTTGTTCTGGTGATTTACACTTGTTCTGGTGTTTTACACTTATTCTGGTGATTTACACTTGTTCTGGTGTTTTATACTTGTTCTGGTGATTTACACTTGTTCTGGTGTTTTACACTTGTTCTGGTGTTTTACACTTGTTCTGGTGTTTTACACTTGTTCTGGTGTTTTACACTTGTTCTGGCGATTTACACTTGTTCTGGCGATTTACACTTGTTCTGGTGATTTACACTTGTTCTGGTGATTTACACTTGTTCTGGTGATTTACACTTGTTCTGGTGTTAACACGTGTTCCATTCTCTGCACATTTGGCCTCGTCTGAGACACTGTAGTACTTCACAGTGGGTACAGTGAAGCACAATACGAGCTCCATTGAGGCACTGTGCCTATCGCGGGTCCTATGAATCGTGAACCACCAGAGAGGAACCTGTCCCCTGAGCTTATCAGCGACAGGTACCCGGCGAAGTGATTAGAGTTGACAGGTAAGGTAACCCTGTCAAGCTTGCCCCCCGTCCACCGGAGAATGACTTACATCACCTCCTCTTCGAGTGGGTGAAGGGACGCCTGCTGGTGGCTATGTAGAAGAGCTGCCTCAGAGTGGCCAGCAGCAGTGGGAAATGACTATAGACTCAGTTATTTTGAGATGATTTCGGGGCTTTAGTGTCCCCGCGGCCCGGTCCTCGACCAGGCCTCCACCCCCAGGAAGCAGCCCGTGACAGCTGACTAACACCCAGGTACCTATTTACTGCTAGGTAACAGGGGCATAGGGTGAAAGAAACTCTGCCCATTGTTTCTCGCCGGCGCCCGGGATCGAACCGGGACCACAGGATCACAGTCCTGCGTGCTGTCCGCTTGGCCGATCGGCTCCTCCCTGGGTATGAAGGATAAAAGCCATACCCAACCCCCAACCCGCCTATGACCGTCCCCCACCACCCACCACTCACCCTGCAAGACCTGGTGAGGCTAAACACAAGCGCCTGGTCTCCAGCAGACAACTTTTATTGATTTGGTTCACCAGAAGGAGCCCCAATCCTCACCTTTCACCTCTAACTCCACTCTTTATATATTTAACAAGATCGTTTCTGGGAGTTGTTAGAGACGCCTCTACTCAAGGTCATTAGCGGATTACGACCCTTTGAAGCATAGTGGAGAAATGCGTAATTAGAGGCCAAATAGACTGGTTGGCGTGTTCACGGGTGATCTATAGTGGACCAGAGGCGTCATGAGGAGGGCTGGTGAGGTGTGAGGATGAGGGGTATGAGGTGTGAGGGAAGGGGGGGGCGAGAGGAATGCAGACTGAGGTACGAGTGAGGAGACTTGGGATAGTGAGAGAAATGAGGGTTGAGGGGTAAATTAATTAGGGTGAGGGTTATGGGGAGTGAGAGGATGAAGTGTGAGAGTGAGAGTGGTGAGGGGAAGTTAGGTGTGAGGGGGAAGAGGCCCGAGGGGAAGGCGAGGAAGCGTGCTGCATGACGCGTGTGTGAGGTGTGGCGAGGCCTCACACCTCATGAGGACTCCTATGGCGAGGTGAAGTTATCTGATCTACAGAGAGAAGTGAGTTCACCCTCACACCCATAACCTAAGGTGGAAGGGAAGGGAACTGTCAGGGAGAAAAGTGCCAAGCCATCACGACTATATAACACTGGGAAGGGGTCAGGATAAGGATTTGGGGATGGAACGGGAGAGGAAAGGAATGGTGTCCAACCACTTGGACGGTCGGGGATTGAACGCAGACCTGCAGGAAGCGAGACCGTCGCTCTACCGTCCAGCCCAAGTGGTTGAGCGAGGCTACAGGTCTGATCTCCCCCTCCGCAAGCAGGTTATAGTGACCGCTCTCTAAATTCTAAAACACATGTTCAATTCTAACGCGCTGGGAACATTCAAAGCACAACGTGAACCAGACACGTAGCCGCTCAGCTAGAGCTTATGTCTTCCCCCCACACGCCACCTCGCATACTTAATGCTCATGAAATTTAAATCTTCGTTCATTATTTTAAGAATGATAAAGCAGGTGAACGTTGCGTCGAAGCAGTGACGAACTACTGGACCTAACATTCACTCCTCTGGAAACACAACCCGTAACTGTCTCTTATTTTCCGCTTGTTACAACTTGTAATAAAGTTGTTACATTTTGGCTTAACGTGTTTATGACGTATTAGAACGGTGTTACAACTTGCTATATTGGTTGTTATAACTGGTTAGGAGGTGTTAAAAATTGTTGGAACGTTGTAGCAACGTCGTAGTTTCGGTGTGTGCTTGGCGGGTGCTCGCCTTTGTCCGGGTTTTATGGCTTGCTGAAATGTCAGTTTTTATAAGATCAAAGAAAATGGGGGGCTGGTCATGGCAATTAAAGCAAATTAGGAGACACTAGGGGGGGTTTGACCCTAGCAGTTTATCAAAGAAAATGGGAAAACACTGGGGACTGTCCAGAATAATTTAGCTAAGAAAATGTAAAAATACTGGGATTGTCTATACTTAATATGTTATCAAAGAAAACGGGAAGACACGGGTTGCTCTTAGTAATTTAACCAAAAAATGGAAGAGGCTGGGTCTGACAATAGTCATTTTAATAAGAAAATGGGAAAAGACTGGGGCTGACTATAATTTAGCAAAGAAAATGGGAGGAGACTGGGGCTGACTATAGTAATTTAGCAAAGAAAATGGGAAGAGACTGGGGCTGACTATAGTAATTTAGCAAAGAAAATGGGAAGACTGGGGCTAACTTTAGTAATTTCAGTTATAAGTCTTTCCTCTTAACTTTGTCCCCTCAGTCTTTCCTCGTATCTCAGCTCCAAACCCTCCCCAACCGGCTCTGGCACAAGGCGTGTGGAGTACAAGAGCCAGACGTTGAAAACTCAACATATTCCATGAAGTTCTTGGCCCAAGGACTAAATCCCAACACGGCAATGAATCCAACTTGATAGAGATTAATGAATCATTTTCTGACCCAAGCACCGGGAATGGTGAGCTGGGAATGGTATGCTGGGAGGGAATGGTGAGCTGTGAGAGGAATGGTGAGCTGGGAGGGAAATGGTGAACTATGAGAGGAATGGTGAGCTGTGAGAGGAATGGTGAACTGGGAGGGAAATGGGATGCTGATAATGAAATAGAATGCTGGGAGCTGCTTATAAGGAATTTAACATAAGAATGGTATAGTGATCTTGGAGGATATTAGTCATAATGAGATGTTAACTTGGGAGTATTTTGATAAAAATCTAACCAGTTTACATGTTGAATATAATACATATTCTTAGAGTAGTTAAAACTCAGTTTTTACAATTTACCTTAATATAATGAGAGTGAGTGACAGTAGACACTGTCAATCAAGTAGACTATTACTATTAGGTGTCAAACCAAAATGACTAATTTACACTGCTGTGAACATAACATACTCTCAGAGGGTTGGATTATTTTCCCACTCAAGTACTACCCAGCGCTTGGAATTCTGGTATAATCCTAGACAAATTATTAAGTCTTTTACCTGATATATATATTCCTGAACATATTTCTCTCAACTCGGTAAGGAGCTGTTGATTCCTATCTCAGCTAGAATTCCATCACCTTCCAGTGAAGATGATGTCGCCTCCTCTGATCTCGTTGAGGATGCTGTCACTTTCTCTTTTTAAGTCAGTAGTGCTGAACCCACCATCCCAGAGTTGAGAAACATGAACAGGTAGACAGAATGAGACAGACAAGGTAGACAGAATGAGAAACAGGTGGAAGTAGTCAAGTGTAGGCAGACAGATTGAGACAGACGGTGAAAATAAATGAATAACCTAACCAATTTTGTGTTATTGCTTACCACAGATGCGGCCAAACATTCATACAATGCTTACCAACATATATATATATATATATATATATATATATATATATATATATATATATATATATATAAAACAATATATAATAGCATGATATATGCTATGCCCAAGATAACCATCCGAGTGCCGGCAGGGAAGTGGTTCAAATAGCTTCGGCTATCATTTCCTTATGTCCGGTCGTGATGGTCAAGCGGATTAAGGCGTCCCTGTACATACCAGTTGCGTTGCTCCTGGCAGTATGGGTTCGAGTCACTTCTGGGGTGTGAGTTTTCAGTTGCATATAGTCCTGGGGACCATTCAGGCTTGATTGCATATATATATATATATATATATATATATATATATATATATATATATATATATATATATATATATATGCGGGTGCAGACAGGTAGAAGGATAGATAGAACAGAAACATATAAATGGGAAGGAGTAAAATAATGAGTAAATGGATGTGAGGCAACACTCGAGCAAAGGGAGATGATGTGAGAGAGAGAGAGGGAGGGAGAGAGGGAGGAGGGAGGGAGGAGGGAGGGAGAGAGGGAAGCTGCAGGAGAGAGAGAGAGAGAGGGTGTGATGGAGTAGGGGGAGGGACAGCCGTGGGAGAGGATGGGATGGAGGAAAGGAAGGTAGGGGAGAGAAAATATGGGGGGGGGGTGAAGAAAGGAAGGGGGAAGGGTTTGGTGATGGAGGGGGAGTGGGAAGCTAGGGGAGAGAGAAAGAGAGGGAGGAAAGTAAAAAGGGAAAGAAGGAGAAGGCGAGAGAGCGATAACAAGATATATTTCTGGTCACTATCAAGGTTATATTCTGAAGATCTCTTATTTTTAAGATATTAAATCCTTCCGAATAGAGATATTTGGATTCAACAGCAGACATTTATTGCAAAAGCAGAAGTATTGAGCTTAATCGAAGTTGCAGTTGAAACGAAGAAGACAGATAAACAGAAGGATTGACAGACGCTCACTGACTGCCCTAAATAGCAACCAGATGAAATCCACTGAGATTCAACACAAGTTATTTGCAAGCATCCATACTATGAGAGAGAATGTTTGTCCAAGTTAGAAGCCAGACGCTAAGGGCTTGACTCGCCCAATTTTGCAGGGGGATTGGTCTGGGGTATGGAACGGACTAGGCTGGTCGGGATCGGTCTAAGTTAAATGTTTAAGAAATATTAGCATTTATAGAAACCCATACACGGTATTCTGGAGTTAAGTGGAAACAAATATTGGGGTGTTTCCACTATTGTTTTAGTGATCAGAATTTCCCAAAGACTTCATACAGTTGTTTTTATCTAGCACATGGAATTGTTTCAGGGTTGGAGGGGAGAGGGTAGGGAGATAGGGGGGGGGGGAGAATGGTGAAAATGGGGGAGATGAGAGAGAGGAGAAGAGGGAAAGGAAGATCGAGAAGAGGATGGAATAGGGGGGCTATGGGAGAGAGAAGCAGGTCCCCGGGCACTGCCGGGGACCTCTCCTAGTAATATATTAATGAGATAACCAATTAACCATATAAATATTACGCAAGGATATAACTATATAAAATATACATAAGGAATAACTAAAAATTATGTAAGGACTAACTATATAAAATATTTTAAGAGTATGTAACTATATAAATTGTTTGATGGGATACCCGGCAGTTCCCGGGTCGCTCCAGTGAAGTGACCCGGTGGCCAGGTCGAGGCAGCATCATTCCTCCAGAAAATTAAAAGATGAGAAATAACGCTAATAAATGGGGAAATATAGTCGTATCTCAAGGTCTCGAACGTCCTGTCTCTGTCTGTCTGGTTTGTCTGTTTTATTGTCTATTTCCTTGTTTATGTGTGTTAGTTTGTCTATGTGCTTACCTAGCATATGCCGCTGATGATATCCTTTGATGTGGGCCTCTGGGGACAGGTTCGGTGTGATATCAACCCCCAGATTTTTCTCTCTATTTGACTCTTGCAGGATTTCACCTCCAGATGGTACCTTGTGTTCAGCCTTGCTCCCTTCGCCTAATTTCATTACCTTACACTTTCCTGAGTTGAACTTTAGCAGCCATTTTCTAGATCATTCCTCCTGTTTGTCCAGGTTGTCCTGTAGTCTCTGTCTATCTTCATCTGTCTTGATTCTTCTCATAATTTTTGCATCATCAGCAACATTAAGAGGAAGAGTCTATACCCTCTGGAAGATCATTTTCATATATCAGAAACAGGTGAGGTCCAAGTACAGAGTCCTGTGGGACTCCCTGGTGACATCTCTCCACTCGGATGTCTTTCCTTCACAGTTACTTGCTGTTTCCTGTTGCTTAGATACTCCTTTATCCACTGGTGCGCCGTACCTTTTGTTCCTGTCTGTTGCTCCAACTTTTGTAAAAATCTCTTATGAGGTACCGTATCAAAGGTTTTCTGACAGTCTAAGAAAATGCAGTCGGCCCACTCTTCTCCTCCTTACCCATTGCTGGGCACCTACCCAGCAGCAATCACTGTGAAAAGTTGGGCGCGGCTAACCCCATGAATCTGGCTTCCATCCTCCAGGAGTCATTCTATGTTATAGATACAGATTATATGACGACATGAAACAATAGACAGGGAATTTGGCAAACATTTTCAATAGGAAAAAGAAAAGGTAACAATTACAAACTTCTGCAAAAACGGGGAATCGAACCCAACAGGAACTGATTTCACAATCAGTGGCCCAATAGGCTTCAGCAACCAGAGGC
>WNGS01007183.1:0-22588 GCA_020271785.1 Procambarus virginalis
AACCTTATAATGACTACAATGCATAGACCTTAATCTTAAAGAAGTTAACCAATATAATGCCGGTAAGTGAAACCACGTAGACGTGAAGACCTTGGAGCAGGAGATGGCAGGGCTGATGTCACAACATAGCTTGGTTGTAAGCCGCATGCACTCTCCTTCATAACGTCCACATACTAGAGCGTACAGGGAGAGACCAATACCAATAAAGGCAAGAAGCATCATGGCGAGACGTATCTTGCGGTAGTTCCCCACCACGGCCTGGCGCCCATTGTGGTCCACCATTGATGGTCTGAAGCAGCAACTGTTGCCCACCCGAAACACATATACACTCTGACTGAATATTATACAACCTACTTTGTGCATACGTTTCATTTTATTGTTATATTGTATTTGGTCTTTTAAATTTAGACAAAATACAGTATAAAGATATACTCACCAGTTAACAAAGGAAATTATTTTCAAATTTCACAGTTAAAACTACGTTTTCTTCTGTCACACGTGAGTGACGACCTGTTCCATTGAGTAAGCGGACGTCAACACACAGAGCTTTCATAATTAGAGTGGGTTAAACACCGATAGTGAAATACATTGGCAGGTATGGTTTGGAGACGCCATTATAGACACCAAAATATAAATTTAATATAATTGCTTTATTTAGAGCCAAGAAGGTCACATTGGGGGGCTTCAAGTATGAGTACCATGTAGAAATGATATATACATGTTACATTCTTGTAAAGCCACTATCACGCATAGCGTTTCGGAATATACAGATCCAGGCAATATACCAACCCCCTTGACAGACTTAAAATGAGGGCCACCATTTCTTTAGGACTTCATGGTTTACGTTACGACGAAGCTGGACGGGCCTCCGAATCACGCTTCTGTTCGCTTTGATTTTGATACTGCGTTTAGAGTTACTATCTGGTACAGGATTTTCTGTGGTGCGCGATGCCCAATAAAAAGCTCCTCTGGGCAAAATTTAATTTTGGTCCGCTATTTGTTGCGGACGCAGGCACTACATATCGCCTACGGTCACAGGATTGTTGGTAGATTTTGAACGTTTTTTGGCTGGTTCTCGGGCAGGGAGAGTATGGCGCCGTCTTGGCTGAGAGGTGTGGGAGGTGTTGGGTTCTTGGTGGGCTCCGTGTGCCCTCAGCCGTCTTGGCGGCCGCTCTGCCAGGGCTCAACTGGATGACTTTTTACGTTTTAGGAGGGGGACGAGTTTTTGTTTTTGTTACGCCGTGTTCTCTGTTGGGGTGGCGTGGTGATTACCTCTCCCAGGGGTCTCTGGGGCGCCATCAGTATGTTTTGTTCGAGTGCGAGAACGGACTAATTGCAAAGGAGAGGTTAGTTTTCATTATTATGCACCACATACACATCTTGTGGGCGGTAGTGGGAATAGGGTTACAGAGGTCCACATCATGGGCTCAGGGGACTGATTCCCCACAATTCATTTAGCTAAGCACAAATTGCAATCTTTATGAGCTAGTTCAACATTCATAAAAAGTCGTCTCTCAACAACGGGTTCGAGACCGACCATAAGTAGTTTCTAAATTAAGCAATGACATATGTGGAGAGTATAGTGTCAAAATGTATATGTTTTCATGCCCACAGCCCCCCATCAGTGGGCATGGGGTAGTACATTAGTTTCACCGCGTATGTACCTGAATGTCCCGCCGATATTGTGACATCATTTCTGTCATTAGGCTCACGATAACATCACCGGGATACAGTCGGGACGCATAAGATTGCGTCGCTCTGCAAATCAACAACTGCTATTTATCTAGTGGCTTCGACGGGGAAGGAAGCTGACAGCTTGTCAATGCTGCCCCCATTTTTCCTGATGACTTTTTCCAGCAGGATTGAATTGCAGTTATGACTTTACACGACATACATGCTGTTCAATATTGGTGGTATAGCGGTTCTAATAATCCTAAGGGCCATAATCAGTGACCACGATGGGAACTGGAAGCTGGCGGCTTGTCAATGGTTCCCTTCTCCAAAAAGTTTATAGAAGCACAGGCGGTAACCAAAAAACAATTAATTATTATATTTGTCACATGAGTTTACTAATTATATATGGTCTCTCATTCATTCGGGTGATATTTATTTTGTCCATATATCTACATGCAGTTATTAGAAACCAATGTTATGAGTTCCGTTGTTGGGGAGAGAAAACTTGGAAGCCTGTATAATTAGTATTATCAATGTACGGCAATATGCTCCCCAGAATATTGGAGCTTCATAACAGAAGTGGCGTTATGTCTTAACTCATAACCCACAACAGTTGACCAGCTCGACTTGGTTATACAAATTTCTCTTAGGGAACCAGACGGCATTAGGATACGGACCTTCCAAACCAATCAAACTCGGTCGCTTTCGTTTCTGAATGCACTGCCTAACCAATAGTAGTCACCAATTCATGTTATCCACAAATACTAAACGGCCAACCTCTATATACAAAAAATTGTATTACATTTATTCTATATGTCAGCGTTTGTTTTAGTAATTGGCTAATTTGAATATTATTACTGTAATAGTATCACAATTGTGTGAAAAAAAGTTATATATATATATATTCTATATATTATATATATATATATATGCAAACAAGCTATATGTATATGCTTTATGGGTATATTTATTCTATATATATAATATATATTAGAATACTATCATTATATATTATATATATAATATAATTATCTATATCTATAAAATTATATATATGAAAATTGAAAACCACTCACACCCGAAGTGACACGAACCCAAACACCCAGGAGCAGCAAAACTGGTAGTACAAGACGCCTTAAACACTTGACCATCACGACCGGACATAATGAGGTGATAGCCGAAGCTATTTGAACCACCTCACCGCCGGCACTCGGATGGTTATCTTGGGCATAGCATTTACCAAATCACCTCATTCTTTGGGCCACGTGAGGAACACAAATGCGAACAAGCCTGAATGGTCCCAGGACTATATGCGAATGAAAACTCACACCCCAGAAGTGACTCGAACCCATACCCCAGGAGCACGCAACTGGTATGTCAAGACGCCTTAAACACTTGACCATCACGACCGGACATAATGAGGTGATAGCCGAAGCTATTGAACCACCTCACCGCCGGCACTCGGATGGTTATCTTGGGCATAGCATTTTACCAAATCACCTCATAAAGTGGTTTAAGGCGTCTTGTACATACCAGTTGCGTTGCTCCTGGGAGTATGGGTTCGAGTCACTTCTGGGGTGTGAGTTTTCATTCGCATATAGTCCTGGGGACATTAAGGCTTGTTCGCATTTGTGTTCCTCACGTGTGCCCCAAAGAATGAGGTGATTTGGTAAAATGCTATGCCCAAGATAACATCCGAGTGCCGGCGGTGAGGTGGTTCAAATAGCTTCGGCTATCACCTCATTATGTCCGGTCGTGATGGTCAAGTGGTTTAAGGCGTCTTGTACATACAGTTGCGTTGCCTGGGAGTATGGGTTCGAGTCACTTCTGGGGTGTGAGTTTTCATTCGCATATAGTCTGGGGACCATTATATATATAGATATATATATATATATATATATATATATATATATATATATATATATATATATATATATATTGGTGTATACTGGCAGCAGGTTTTCTTTTACACATGTCTCATTGAATATGACCGCATATTCTGTATTTACTATCTTCTGATTTAGGGCTTCTATCCCTCTAACTATTTTCTTAGCATCAGGGCTTAGCTGAAATAGGAGTTCTCCAAAACTCATTTTCGTAATTTCTGGGTGAAGAAAAGATGTGGATTACTATAGAATGTATTACACTTATTTAAACAATTTGCACAACGTTTCGAACCTCCATGGTTCATTCTCAAGTGAGGAAATGTTACAATGTGGTTTGATTATATACCCGCACTGGGTCAGGTGATAAAACAATAAAGGTGAAAACATAGGGGATACATAGGGGATAAATGGGGTGAAACATATGAACATAAGAATAGAGGTAACCGCAGAAGGCCTATTGGCCCATACGAGGCAGCTGGCATCTACATACAAAGATTAATCCAGTGTAATTGGCCTGTTATGTTGAACATTGTCTTCTGTGTTGGCATCGTTATGTTCTGGTCTTGTCCTTACTCTCATTGTGGGAAGAGTAAATAGTTCCGTGATTTGGGTGTTCATGGTAGGTTGTTCTGTTCTTATGTGAATTGCTTCAAGAATTTGTAATCTTCTTGCATCTTGGGTTCTGTCTATTATGCATGTATTCTTGTTCAACATTTCTCTTGTTAGGGTGATGTCATGGGCTTGTCTCATGTGATTCCTAGGGGCACCGGATTGAAGATGGCATGTCAAACGCCTCGTCAGCTTGGTCGACGTCATACCTATGTACTTAGATTGAAGGTTACATCCTTCGTGGGGGCAAGTGTACATGTATACAACGCTTGACTGCTGTAGAGGGTTCTCTGTCGGCTTCGGGCTGTTTTTGATAAGGAGTTCGGAAGTCTTCTTGGTTTTATAGAATATTGTCAGGTTTATGTTTTGGTTAGGAGTAGTGCTTTTTACTCCTTTACGGATTATTTCTTTCATTATTCTTTCCTCTTTTGTATGTTCACTGTGCATGGTTGATTTGTAATATAATTTTATTGGAGGTATTGTGGTTTCTGTTCTAGGTTCTGGATTATACCAACGGTCCAAGTGTCTTCTTATAGCAGCGTTTATTTCCGCGTTGCTATATCCATTGTTCACCAATACCTGAGTTACTCTTTCAAACTCTCTACTCACGTTGCTCCATTCAGAGCAGTGGGTAAGCGCTCGACGAATATAAGCATTGAGAACACTGGCTTTGTATCTTTGGGGGCACTCACTTCTACCGTTCAGGCATAATCCTATGTTGGTGGGCTTGGTATATACGTTGGTGCTTAAAGAGGTTCCTGTTTTTGTTATTAGTACATCCAAGAATGGCAGACTGTTATTTTCACTATTTTCATGTGTAAATCGGAGTACTGACTCTCTCTCTAGATGTCTTTTTACGTCAATTAGTTCATCTGAGTCTTTTACTATTACGAATATGTCATCTACATAACGGCAATATAAAGTTGGTTTTTGTCTGCTACTGAAGACCCTGTCTTCGATGGTTCCCATGTAAAAATTAGCGAATAAAACTCCTAAGGGAGAGCCCATTGCTACTCCGTCTATTTGTAAATACATGTCTCCTTGTGGACTGATGAAAGGGGCTTCCTTTGTACATGCTTCGAGAAGACTCTTCAAGTGTGGCTCAGGTATGTCTAATTTGGGGGTGCTCTCGTCTCTGTATACTCTGTCCAGTATCATTCCTATGGTTGTGTCGACTGGGACGTTGGTAAATAGGGATTCCACGTCCAGGGAAGCAATGATTCCATCGGGCTGGGTAGATTTGATTAATTCTAGGAAATCTGCTGATGATTGTAGACTATACTTACTTGGAGTGTATGGAGTTAGGAGTTCATTGAGTTTTTTTGCCAGGTGATAAGTTGGAGTTGGTATTTGGCTGATTATAGGGCGTAGTGGGTTACCTGGTTTATGTGTCTTAACATTGCCGTAGGCATATCCTAAGCCATAGTCGCCTTGAAGTTTATTGAAATGCACACTACCTTTCTTTGCGTTGATTGCCGTAATTGTTTTGTTTACTTTCCGCTTAAGGTCTTCCACAGGGTTCCTCGTGATTCGTTGAAATTTGGAGTCATCATTAAGGATATCGCTAATTTTGTTCATGTATTCTTGTGTAGGAATCAATACATATGCTGCTGTCTTGTCGGCTTTTCTTATTGTTACGTCTTTCAGGTTTTTTAGTTGTTTTGCTGCTTCTTTGAGTCGTTTAAGATTTAGCTGACTCCATGATCCTTAATGATGACTCCAATTTCAACGAATCACGAGGAACCCTGTGGAAGACCTTAAGCGGAAAGTAAACAAAACAATTACGGCAATCAACGCAAAGAAAGGTAGTGTGCATTTCAATAAACTTCAAGGCGACTATGGCTTAGGATATGCCTACGGCAATGTTAAGACACATAAACCAGGTAACCCACTACGCCCTATAATCAGCCAAATACCAACTCCAACTTATCACCTGGCAAAAAAACTCAATGAACTCCTAACTCCATACACTCCAAGTAAGTATAGTCTACAATCATCAGCAGATTTCCTAGAATTAATCAAATCTACCCAGCCCGATGGAATCATTGCTTCCCTGGACGTGGAATCCCTATTTACCAACGTCCCAGTCGACACAACCATAGGAATGATACTGGACAGAGTATACAGAGACGAGAGCACCCCCAAATTAGACATACCTGAGCCACACTTGAAGAGTCTTCTCGAAGCATGTACAAAGGAAGCCCCTTTCATCAGTCCACAAGGAGACATGTATTTACAAATAGACGGAGTAGCAATGGGCTCTCCCTTAGGAGTTTTATTCGCTAATTTTTACATGGGAACCATCGAAGACAGGGTCTTCAGTAGCAGACAAAAACCAACTTTATATTGCCGTTATGTAGATGACATATTCGTAATAGTAAAAGACTCAGATGAACTAATTGACGTAAAAGACATCTAGAGAGAGAGTCAGTACTCCGATTTACACATGAAAATAGTGAAAATAACAGTCTGCCATTCTTGGATGTACTAATAACAAAAACAGGAACCTCTTTAAGCACCAACGTATATACCAAGCCCACCAACATAGGATTATGCCTGAACGGTAGAAGTGAGTGCCCCCAAAGATACAAAGCCAGTGTTCTCAATGCTTATATTCGTCGAGCGCTTACCCACTGCTCTGAATGGAGCAACGTGAGTAGAGAGTTTGAAAGAGTAACTCAGGTATTGGTGAACAATGGATATAGCAACGCGGAAATAAACGCTGCTATAAGAAGACACTTGGACCGTTGGTATAATCCAGAACCTAGAACAGAAACCACAATACCTCCAATAAAATTATATTACAAATCAACCATGCACAGTGAACATACAAAAGAGGAAAGAATAATGAAAAAATAATCCGTAAAGGAGTAAAAAGCACTACTCCTAACCAAAACATAAACCTGACAATATTCTATAAAACCAAGAAGACTTCCGAACTCCTTATCAAAAACAGCCCAAAGCCGACAGAGAACCCTCTACAGCAGTCAAGCGTTGTATACATGTACACTTGCCCCCACGAAGGATGTAACCTTCAATCTAAGTACATAGGTATGACGTCGACCAAGCTGACGAGGCGTTTGACATGCCATCTTCAATCCGGTGCCCCTAGGAATCACATGAGACAAGCCCATGACATCACCCTAACAAGAGAAATGTTGAACAAGAATACATGCATAATAGACAGAACCCAAGATGCAAGAAGATTACAAATTCTTGAAGCAATTCACATAAGAACAGAACAACCTACCATGAACACCCAAATCACGGAACTATTTACTCTTCCCACAATGAGAGTAAGGACAAGACCAGAACATAACGATGCCAACACAGAAGACAATGTCCAACATAACAGGCCAATTACACTGGATTAATCTTTGTATGTAGATGCCAGCTGCCTCGTATGGGCCAATAGGCCTTCTGCGGTTACCTCTATTCTTATGTTCATATGTTTCACCCCATTTGTATCCCATATGTATATATATATATATATATATATATATATATATATATATATATATATATATATATATATATATATATATATATATATATATGTGAGAAAGCTGCATGAACGCGCAAGCCATATATCACTAAGAACTCTTTGACCCGGCCAGGATTCGAACCCATGCCGTCCAGGATCACCCCTAAACGAACACAGTACCGTGACCAATGATCGTCTAGACGATCATTGGTGCGGTGGTCAAGGTACTGTGTACGTTTAGGGGTGATCCTGGACGGCATGGGTTCGAATCCTGGCCGGGTCAAAGAGTTCTTAGTGATATATACATATATATATATATATATATATATATATATATATATATATATATATATATATATATATATATATATATATATATATACCGAAAAAGTAAGATTAATAATTCTAACACGATTTTTCTCAATATTACTTGTGTTTCTTTTTACTGTCGATGGTTATTGAAAAATCAATTCCCAAAAATTCATTTTTATTTCTAGTGTGATGCAACGCTTGAATGCGTTTCGTAATAACTTATTATATTTTCAAAGACTATAGTTTACACACACAACTGTAACCTGAAAACACTAAACAGAGTCAGCTAATCAGTCATACTTACACTCGCATTTGGGTGAGGTGATATGGAGCAACAGTTTTGGATGAAGTGAACAAACTTGTGACAAATACAAGACACAACACGAAACTGTGGGTATTAATTGGATATGAGAGCATAAGAATGAAAGTAACTGCAGAAGGCCTATTGGCCCATACTTCCTCTTGATCCTTCTATATTGGTTAGGAGTCTTGTTGTGGGTAGAATATAGTTCTGCATTAATTGACTGTTGATTGCTGGTTTTGACTTTTTGATGTGTAGTGCCTTGCAGATGTCGAGCCGCCTGCTATCACTTTACCTATCGATGATTTCTGTGTTGTTTGTTAAGATTTCTCTGGTGATGGTCTGGTTGTGAGAGGAGATTATATATTCCTCTATGGAACTCTCTTGTTTATGCGTTGTTAATCGCTTGGAAAGAGACGTTGTTGTATTGCCTGTATACTGAGTTCTTTGGGGTCAGTCAAACAGTCTGCAGTCCCCAAGTGGGCATTTGGAGGCATAGACGACGTTGGTTTCCTTCAAGGCATTCTGCTTTGTGTCTGAAGAGTTTTTCATGAGTAGGTTGGCCGTTGTTTTGGTTTTATAGTAAATCGTCAATTGTAATTTCTGTTTTTTGTCTGTAGGGATAACGTTCCTATCAACAATATCTTTCAGGAACATTTCCTCCATTTCATGAGTTGTCGAAAAGAAGTTCCTGTAAATAGTTTAATATGGGGTGCATGTGTTGTGTTAGTTGACTCTTCAGAGGTTGCATGGAGTTTTTCCTTTCTTTTTATGATGTTTTCAACAAAACCTTTGGAGAAGCCGTTGTTGACTAGGACCTGCCTTACCCTACAGAGTTCTTCATCGACTTGCTTCCATCCTGAGCTGTGGCTGAGAGCACTGTCGACATAAGCATTGACAACACTCCTCTTATACCTGTCTGGGCAGTCACTATTGGCATTGAGGCACATTCCTATGTTTGTTTCCAGAGTGTAGACTGCAGTGTGGAAGGCTCCACTCTTTTCCGTGACTGTTACATCTAGAAAGGCCAGCTTCCCATCCTTCTCCATCTCGTAAGTGAAACTCAACACAGAATTCCACTCAAATGCCCCCTTCAGCTCCTGCAGACGTCTGACATCAGGTACCTGTGTAAAAAGGTCGTCAACATACCAGCAGTATATGGCAGGTTTCAAGTCCATGTCAACTAAGACCTTCTGCTCGATGGTACCCATGTAGAAGTTTGCAAACAGGATACCTAAGGGAGAACCCATGGCAACCCCATCTACTTGCTTATACATGTGCCCATCTGGGCTCAAGTAGTGTGCCTCTTTAGTACAAGCTTGGAGTAGTTTCCTTAGAACGTTTTCTGGTATGTCAAGAGGAGTACAAGCCGGATCCTTATACACTCTGTCCGCTATCATCCTGATTGTTTCATCCACAGGTACGTTGGTAAACAGTGATTCTACGTCCAACGAGGCTCTTATCCGGGTGGCCCGTGTACCTCGCAGTAAGTCAATACATTCCTTTGGAAACTTCAGGCTGAAAGCACAAGGTACATTAGGAGTCAGCAAGCCATTGAGTCACTTAGCCAGTCTGTACGTGGGTGTGGGTACCTGGCTGATGATTGGCCTAAGAGGGTTTCCAGGCTTGTGGGTCTTGACATTTCCTTACAGCATACACAGGTTTGTATTCCCCACTAACTTTTGGCAGGTGGGGTCCGGATTTCTTGATGTTCACAGTTTCGATCAATCTGTTTACCTTTGTTTTCAATTCGGCTGTAGTGTCCTTCGTTATCCTCTAGAATTTAGTTTGGTCAGAGAGTATGAGGTTCATTTTCGCCAGATATTCGTCTTTTTTTAAGAGTAACGTATATTGGCGACTGGTCACCTTTCCTGACGACTATCTCCTTGTTTTCACAAAGGTGCTTATCTGCCGCTTTGAGCTCGGGGGGACAGTATGGTGCTTCTGTAGTTGCCTCGAATCTTTCCTCCTTCTACAATAAGTTCTGCTTGCAAGGTGTCTTTAGTGGTAACCTTCTTTGCGTCTCGAGGTCGAATATGTCGTCCAATAGGATCTCCAACTCCACTTTCCGGGCCATCTCACGAGGTCTCGACATAACGTGACAGTTTATACCCAGATTTAGGAGAGTGACTTGGTCCTCAGTGAGGTTGACTCCAGCAAGGTTCAGGAAGCCGTCTCTTGGTCCTGGAATCGCCATAGGTCCTCCATATAATGTTGTTAGTTTCTTGATGATCCTGGTTTCGGTGCTGAGGTTATGTCGATCTGTGAGGATGTCGATGTGTTGCTCGATAAGAGTACGGAGGTTTTCGTCGATGTTGCTGTTTCTCCATTGACTTGTAGCGTGAAGTAGTTGAGTGTTGTTGTCTTTTATCTCATTTTCTGCCTTGTGTATCTGATTTCGAATCAGATCTTGGCGATATTTTATCGTGAAGGCTTAATTTACTGCAGCTGCATCGTGCATTTTAATATTAATATATTTTGGTAGCAGTCTTTCTGGTAAACATATGTTGTTAAATATAACCGAGAAAGTAAGATTAATAATTCGAACACGAATTTTCTCAATATTTCTTATGTTTCTTTTTACTGTCGATGGTAATTGAAAAATCAGTCCCCTAAAATTCATTTTTATTTCTAATCTGATGCGACACTTGAACGCGTTTCGTAATAAATTATTACATTTTCAAAGACTATAGTTTACACACACAACTGTAACCTGAAAACACTAAACAAAGTCAGCTAATCCGTCATACTTATACTCGCATTTGGGTGAGGTGATGTGGTGCAACAGTTTTGGATGAGGTGAACAAACTTGTGACAAATACAAAACACAACAGGTAACTGTGGGTATTAATTTTATATGAGAGCATAAGAATGAAAGTAACTGCAGAGGGCCGATTCGCCCATACTTCGTCTTGATGCTTCTATATTGGTTAGGAGTCTTGAAGTGGGTAGAATATAGTTGTGTATTAATTGGCTGTTGATTGCTGGTGTTGACTTTTTGATGTGTAGTGCCTTGCAGATGTCGAGCCGCTTGCTATCACTGAACCTATCGATGATTTCTGTGTTGTTTGTTAAGACTTCTCTGGTGATGGTCTGGTTGTGAGAGGAGATTATATGTTCCTTTATGGAACTCTCTTGTTTATGCCTTATCGCTTGGAAAGACACGTTGTTGTCTTGCCTATATACCGAGTTCTTTGGGGTTTACCGTCCCCAAGTGGGCATTTGAAGGCATAGACGACGTTGGTTTCCTTCAAGGAAATTCTGCTTTGTGTCTGGAGAATTTTTCATGAGTACGTTGGCCGTTTTTTTGGTTTTATAGTAAATCGTCCATTGTATCTTCTGATTTTTGTCTAAAGGGATAACGTTCCTATTAACAATATCTTTCAGGACCCTTTCCTCCGTTTCATGAGCTGTGGAAAAGAAGTTCCTGTAAAATAGTCTAATAGGGGGTACAGATGTTGTGTTAGTTGTCTCTTCAGAGGTTGCATGGCGTTTCACCTTCCTTCTTATGATGTCTTCAACGAAACCATTGGAGAAGCCGTTGTTGACTAGGACCTGCCTTACCCTACAGAGATCTTCATCGACTTGCTTTCATCCTGAGCTGTGGCTGAGAGCACGGTCGACATAAGCGTTAACGACACTCCTATTGTACCTGTCTGGGCAGTCACTGTTGGCATTGAGGCACATTCTTATGTTTGTTTCCCGAGTGTAGACTGCAGTGTGGAAACCTCCGCTCCTTTCCATGACTGTTACATCTAGAAAGGGCAGCTTCCCATCCTTCTTCATCTCATAAGTGAAACGCAACACAGAATTCCGCTGAAATGCCTTCTTCAGCTCCTGCAGATGTCTAAAATCACGTACCTGTGTAAAAATGTCGTCAACATACCTGAAGTATATGGCCGGTTTCAAGTTCATGTCGACTAAGACCTTTTGTTCGATGGTACCCATGTAAAAGTTCGCAAACAGGACACCTAGGGGAGAACCCATGGCGACCCCATATACTTGCTTATACATGTGCCCATCAGGGCTCAAGAAGGGTACCTCTATAGTACACGCTTGGAGTAGTTTCCTTAGAATGTTTTCTGGTTTGTCAAGAGGAGTACAGGCCGGATCACGATACACTCTGTCCGCTATCATCCGGATTGTTTCTTCCATAGGTACGTTGGTAAACAGTGATTCTACGTCCAACGAGACTCTTATCCCTGTGGCCCGTGTTCCCCGCAGTAAGTCAACAAATACCTTTGGAAACTTCAGGCTGAAGGCGCAAGAGACATAAGGAGTCAGCAACCGTTGAGTCGCTTCGCCAGTCTGTACGTGGGTGTGGGTATCTGGCTGATGATTGGCCGAAGTGTGTTTCCAGGCTTGTGTGTCTTGACATTTCCATACGCGTATCCAGGTTTGTATTCCCCAATAATCTTTGGCAGGCGGAGTCCGGATTTTTGGCGTTCACAGTTTCGATCAATTTGTTGACCTTTGCTTTCAATTCGGCTGTAGTGTCCTTCGTTACCCTTTGGAATTTAGTTTGGTCAGAGAGCATGAGGATCATTTTCGCTAGATATTCGTCTTTTTTAAGAATGACGTATATTGGCGACTTGTCACCTCTCCTGACGACTATCTACTTGTTATCACGAAGGTTCTTAGCTGCCGCTTTGAGCTCGGGGGACAGTATGGTGCTTCTGTAGTTGCCTCGATTCTTTCCTCCTTCTGCAATAAGTTCTGCTTGTAAGGTGTCTTTGGTGGTGACCTTCTTTTGTGTCTCAAAGTCGAATATGTCGTCCAACAGGATTTCCAACTCCACTTTCCGGGCCATCTCACTTGGTCTGGACATAACGTGATGTTTATACCCAGATTTAGGAGAGTGACTTTAGTGATTTTTCAATTACCATCAACAGTGATAAGAAACATAAGAAATATTGAGAAAATTCGAGTTAGAATTATTAATCTTACTTTTTCGGTCATATTTAATAATATTATATATATATATATATATATATATATATATATATATATATATATATATATATATATATATATATATATATATATATATATATATATATATAGATATATATGCAAACAAGCCTGAATGGTCCCCAGGACTAGATACAACTGAAAACTCACACCCCAGAAGTGACTCGAGTCACTTCTGGGGTGTGAGTTTACAGATATATATATATATATATATATATATATATATATATATATATATATATATATATATATATATATATATATATATATATATATGCGGAAAATCCACAGAGAAAAATGAAAGGAGGTAACGTTTCGACTCGTTAAAGCCTTTGTCAAACCAGACTGACAAGAGGAGAAGGGAAGGGGGAGGATATATAGGCCAACACCTGACCAACCCAACCCTAGGGAAAGAATTAACCAGAGACAGGTAAAGCTTATTCATAATTTGATCAGTGTTGTGTGATCGTCAATTGCATTAATGGATACCACGTGCCAGTTTCTAGCCTTCTCCTCTCTCAACCCTTCCCTTAAACCTTTTGTTACTAAACTGCGTTCTGCTTTAGTGAAATCTCATTCCCTAAAACTTCGTCTTCGCTTTCTTCGAAAATGCCTCAGTGAACAAGTGCTTCCTCGTTCATTATTACCCAACAGCGTTCTTAAATTGTCAGATCAGCCGTTTGATGAGATACCCCGCATAGTGCTTATAAAAAACATCGATTTACTTAAATTTGAAGTTCGTGAATGTTTTAAAGTGGTGAATAAATGTAAGTACGCTTTTCTCCAAGCCATTCCGCCTGAGTGGAACCGTTGTTTGATGGATTACTGTTATACTACTCTGAGGTCTACCTGCAGAAAGGTGAGTACTAAACTTGATTTCAAATTAAATAACCTTATTCAACGAAGTGACTGGAATAAACACTCTAACCAGGAGTTTGTTATAAACCTCTCAGATAGACAGCTTGATAATGACACGATTACTGCATTAGGATATGGTCTGAGCTTTGCCACATCTAATGGAACAGTCAATTATGTAGATATTGCCAAAGGTTTCTGCAATCTTGAAAAGTATAGTAATGTCTCAGTTGAAGATATTAATGTGTGCAAAGGGATGATGTATGGTGTTTTACTTAACAATTCTGTTCCTAACTGTCCAAGTCGATTTGTTCATGCGTTCAAAAATCTCAAAAAAGATAGTTCATTACATATTACCAAGGCTGATAAGTCAAATGCAGTAGTTATTATGAATAAAGATGACTATGTCCGAAAAATGGAGTTACTCCTGGAAGACAGGGATACTTATCTATTGATTAATAGAGATCCTACTGAAAAAGTGATTGCACATTTTAACAAATCTCTTAAAACTGTGTGTAAAGGTGATAAAGAGTTGATATCTAGGCTAACAAGTCGATCCCCCTCTCTTCCTTACATGTATGGTCTTATAAAAACTCATAAGCCAAATAATCCGGCAAGGCCGATATTAGTTCAATTGGTTCGGCGGCTTATAAACTTTCTAAGTGGTTAGTCAAGGTTTTGTCCCCTATAGTTGGTACTATTTCCAACTCACACTTGACAAACAATGTGGACTTAGTTAATAAGCTATCCACACTGAATTTAAATTTTGATTTTAAACTAATAAGTTTCGATGTGACCTCTTTATTCACTAAAGTACCCGTTGATGACCTGTTAGAATTTCTACGTGAGGAACTGCCTAAATATAATTTGAACTTGCAGACCAATAAAGTATTAGAACTTATCAAATTGTGTATAAAAGACAATTATTTTAGTTTTAATGGAAAATTTTTCAAACAAACATTTGGAATGGCGATGGGCAATCCTCTTTCCCCCGTTTTAAGTAATTTGTATATGGAATTCTTCGAAACAAAAATCTTATCCAGTATTATCCCGGCTAATGTAGTTTGGTTTAGGTATGTTGATGATATTTTGTGTTTATGGCCGTGTGACAAAGACCATATAGTTTTTCTTAATGAACTCAATTCTTTGGTACCTTCAATAAAATTCACTTGTGAGACTGAGGTGAATGGTATGCTTCCGTTTTTGGACATTATGATTCATAGAGTCACTAGAAAGTTCAAATTTAATGTGTATAGGAAACCTACCAACGTGGGGTCGTATGTTCATTTTTATTCGAATCATCATAGTAAAGTTAAACGGGCAGTATTTTCAGGAATGTTTCTACGAGCTTTGAGGGTGTGCAGCCCTGAGTTTTTTGATGAAGAGATTGCTATAATATATGAAATCGGGAAGAGTTTACAATATCCTAAGAGGTTTTTGGATTTCTCGTTTGAACAAGCCAAGCGTACGTTTTATAATCACATCCCTAAGGCGAAACCAGAAATTATTAACTCATTGGTTGTACCTTATGCGAGTGGACTTGAAAAATTGTCTTTGATTTTTAAGAAACTTAATATAAATTTGGTGTTCACTAATAGTACGATCAAATCCAATTTAATAAAAAACTCCCCTGATACAGCAGGTTGCGTGTATTCAATTCCCTGCAATGATTGTGATTCTGTGTACCTTGGACAAACAGGAAAGTCCTTACAATTGCGGTTGTCACAACATGCTTATAGTATTAGAACTGCCCAAACGTCTAATGCATTGTATCTACATACGAATTTATGCGATCACAATATTAACTGGAATGGTGCAAAAAGCATTACCAATTGTGGGGATTTCGTGGAACGGAATTTGATTGAGTCTGCTCTAATCAGTCAGTGTCCAAATCTTCTTAATGTTAGTACTGGAATGTACAAACTTGATCCATTTTTAAGTTATAATATTGCACAACAGTTTAAGAAAAAACTGTAATTGTTAAAGAGGCTTACAATGTCTCATTATAATTTTATATTTATATATTCATTTATTGCATGTTCATGAGGCTTTTCTTTAATCTTTCATCCTTTTTCTCTGACCGCTTAATCCTCTTTGACCATTCTAAGCTAAGCTTTACCTGTCTCTGGTTAATTCTTTCCCTAGGGTTGGGTTGGTCAGGTGTCGGCCTATATATCCTCCCGATTCCCATCTCTTCTTGTCAGTCTGGTTTGACAAAGGCTTTAACCAAGTCGAAACGTTACCTCCTTTCATTTTTCTCTGTGGATTTTCCGCATAAAATGATCAGTGTTTTGTGATCGTCAATTGCATATATATATATATATATATATATATATATATATATTTGGTAGCAGTCTTTCCTGTAGACATATATTATTAAATATGACCGAAAAAGTAAGATTAATAATTCTAACACGAATTTTCTCGATTTTCCTTATGTTTCTTTTTACTGGAGACGGTAAATGAAAAATCAATTCTCCAAAATTCATTTTTATTTCTAGTCTGACGCGACACTTGAGCGCGTTTCGTAAAACTTATTACATTTTCAAAGACTTTTGTTTATCAACACACAACTTATGCCTGAAACAACATTGGCTCTTATACGTGCATTTGGGTGAGGTGATGTAATACAATAGTGGGGTGAAAAACAAACTTTCAACAAAACACAGAACACAGAATAATGGATATAGAAGTTGGGTACAAATAGAACTGCAGAAGGCCTATTGGCCCATTATTCTTGATGTTTCTATATTGGAGCGGAGTCTTGAAGTGGGTAGAATATAGTTGTGCGTTAATTAGCTGTTGACTTCTTGATGTGTAGTGCCTCGCAGATGTCAAGCCGCCTGCTGTCGCTGTATCTATCAATGATTTCTGTGTTGTTTGTTAAGATTTCTCTGGTGATGGTTTGGTTGTGGGAAGAGAATATATGTTCCTTAATGGAGCCCTGTTGCTTATGCATCGTTAAACGCCTGGAAAGAGATGTTGTTGTCTTGCCTATATACTGAGTTTTTTGAGACTTACAGTCCCCAAGAGGGCATTTGAAGGCATAGACGACGTTTGTCTCTTTTAGAGCGTTCTGCTCCGTGTCTGGAGAGTTTCTCATGAGTAGGCTGGCCGTTTTTTTGGTTTTATAGTAAATCGTCAGTTGTATCTTCTGATTTTTGTCTGTAGGGATAACATTTCTATTAACAATATCTTTCAGGACCCTTTCCTCCGTTTTATGAGCTGTGGAGAAGAAGTTCCTGTAAAATAGTCTAATATGGGGTATAGGTGTTGTATTAGTTGTCTCTTCAGAGGTTGCATGGCATTTCACTTTCCTTCTTATGATGTCTTCAATGAAACCATTGGAGAAGCCGTTGTTGACTAAGACCTGCCTTACCCTACAGAGTTCTTCGTCGACTTGCTTCCATTCTGAGCTGTGGCTGAGAGCACGGTCGACATAAGCGTTAACAACACTCCTGTTGTACCTGTCTGGGCAGTCACTGTTGGCATTTAGGCACTGTTGGCATTTAGGCGCCCCTGTGAGCGCCACAGGGAACGGACGCTGGGAGGAGGCTCTGCCGGCCATGTGCCATTATCTTGTGACATCCTGACCTCACCGGACCCAGACTCAACAGTGTGCAGTGTGAACATCCTGTGAAGGTGTGAGAGTGGCGGGAAGTGTCCAGGGTGAACTATCGCAACCAAAAACAATCAGACAAGTGGATTGGCAGTGAGGAATCGTCTGAACCTGCAGTGAAGGCCAACAAGGGCCCTCACTGGGCGCCCTGAGGGGCTCCCTTGGTTATGGTGGTGGGGGTGGGGGGTGGGGGGATGGGGTGTTGTTGTGCAGTCAGTCGAGGGCGGTGACCCGTGTGTAGGTGTTTATGAAAATATCCCTGAAAAATAGATACCTCGGCTCTCGGGAAACAGTTATCGTGTTTTAAGTGCATCGAGTCCACAGTGAACCAGATTACACGTGTATGATATTGTGCAGTGATATATCACGAAATTATACAAATGTGTTAGTGTCACCCCTCTAACCCCCCTCCCTCCCCATTCCCGGTAGTGTGTACTGTCACCCAACCTACGATTCACCCCCCCCTGCCCCACCCCAACCGACCGCCACCTCCCTGTGTCCACCTCCTCACGCTACGTCCGCCCAGTGCCCGCCCGGCGCTCGCCCAGCGCCCACTCAGCGCCTGACCAGCGCCCACCCATCGCCCGCCCAGTTCCCGCCCAGCGCCTCCCCAGCGCCCGCCGATGTCGCAGGTCACGACTGACAACCAGGCTTCTCTCAGCCAAGAGGAGCCATCAAGCGACGACAGGTACGGCATATGCTAAGTGTGCGACAAGGTGTGGAGACTCAAGCGTAACGGAGATGTGCGCAAGCATGCTCACAACGGAACCGATTGTCCGGGTATGTGGCGCCCTCCCAAAGAGAGTATCAATCAAGGCCCCACTCCAGCAACCAGGGAAAACACCTCCAACAGCTTCATTTCGACTGAGAATCTACTAGAAGCCTTCAAAACAACATCGGTTGGAACCTTGCAGCACATCCCCAAAGCTGCCCGGCCCCAGGCAGCAGCCAAACTATCCAGCCTCTTGAAAAAGGTCAATGACTCCCCCGGAACCATCCAAGCATGGCGCAACCTTCTCCTGTTTGGAAACATATGCCTAGCTGTCCCTGCAAGGAGAGACAAATCACTAGCTTCCTCAGTCATTATGGCTATAAATAGTTTTCCTAGAGAGGACAACCAGGCACCCCTCCCCACCCGTGCCAAAAACACCCACCGCAGGAAAGGTATCAACAGCAGAACCGAGGCATCCAAAATGAGAGCAACAGTCAGCAAGAAAATAGAAGAAGGCAACACAATAGGGGCAATCAGAGTCATCACCAGTGAAGACACAGTTGCCACCAGGGATGCCGATACAGCACAAGCCCTGAGGGAAAAACACCCACCCAGAGCTCCTCGTGACGACAGTGTTCCCCTAGTCGGTGTCACCAGAGCAGAACCCCTGTGTGTGCTCGAATCCATGGTGCATAAAGCAGCTTTATCCTTCCCACCAGGATCAGCAGGTGGGTTCACAGGACTAAGACCCAACCACATCAAACAAATGCTCAACCCTGCACTGGAGACATTGCACAGGGCCTCCTGGTGGAACTAACTAGATTCGCCAACACATGTCTAGCTGGCAACATACCAGAGACCATACGGCCTCTCTTTTTTGGCGCTACCCTCTGTGCCCTGAGGAAAAAAGATGGAGGAATCAGACCGATAGCTGTGGGCAATTCACTCCGGCGTCTCGTCGCTAAGGCTGCTGCTAGAGCAGTTAGTCAGGCAGCAGCCGACATGCTGAAGCCAAAACAGCTTGGGTTTGGCATTCCCCAAGGGTGTGAGGCAGCGGCTCATGCAGCTAGAGCCTACATTGCCAACATTACGGATGAAAAAGCCCTGATAAAGCTGGACTTCAAAAATGCTTTCAATCTGGTTAGAAGGGATGCAGTACTCAATGCGGTTCATCGCCTTTTTCCTTCCCTCTACCCGTTTGTAAACTCATGCTACAGCAAGAATCTAACTCTGCTTTTTGGGGAACATGAAATCGAATCACAAGAAGGTGTCCAACAGGGTGACCCCCTTGCTCCTTTTCTTTTCTGCCTAGTCATCAAGGAAGTCACCGATAACCTGTCCAGTGAGCTCAACATTTGGTTTTTGGACGATGGTACTCTAGCCGGCTCCCCAGACTCACTCTTGGACGACATAAGAATAATTCAGGAGCAAGGAGCAAGCCTAGGCCTCACCCTGAACCCTTCCAAGTGCGAAATAACCTCCACCAACCAGCACATAATAGAGCAAATAAAGGTTGTTTTGCCTGACATTCATACAACCAACCCTGAGGACAGCACACTCCTAGGTGCTCCTCTTGGAAGGAATGCCATCGACGAGGTCCTTGGTAAGAAGATCACTGACCTGAAGAGGATGAACGAGAGGATTGAAGACATCGATGCCCATGATGCACTTTACCTCATCACCAGATGCTTGTCCCTCCCCAGGCTGACCTACTTTCTAAGATGTTCGCCATCTTTCAACAATATTAAATTAGAAGAGTACGACAGCTTGCTGAAATCAACACTAGAAAAAGCCCTCAATCTTTCCCTCAGCGACTCACAGTGGAAACAGGCCTCCCTTCCTGTCAGACTCGGGGGCCTTGGCGTGCGCACAGCAACACAAATTGCTGTACCAGCGTTCCTGTCCTCTTCAGTGGGGTCTGACAACTTGGTGAAGGAAATCCTACCTGAGCACCTAGTTCAACAGGCAGGGGTACATGATCCCAGCTTCACAGACTGCACAACCAAATGGGTCTCTCTCGCAGGACCAGCACCCCAACCACCGCCTTCTGAAGCCCATAAGCAATCCAGCTGGGATCGCCCCATTGCCGACCAAGAAGCTGCGACTTTGCTAGAAGCTGCGACAACACCACATGACACTGCCCGACTTAGAGCTGTAGCAGCTCCCCATGCAGGTGATTTCCTATTAGCAACCCCAATGTCAGCAACCGGCACCCGTCTCACACCGCAGGCCCTCCGAATTGCCGTGGCTCTCCGTCTCGCTGCCCCAATCCACACCGAATACAGGTGTATTTGCGGCGAGGCAGAGGCCGACAGGTACGGACGGCATGGCCTTCTCTGCCAAAGGACAGGAGGATGGCATGCAAGACACGGCGAGGTCAATGACATTATTAAGAGAAGCCTTACCACAGCCGGTTGTCCAGCAGAGAGAGAGCCCCGTTACCTAATGTCCCGCAACTCTGATGAGCCTGTTGGTCGCCCAGACGGAATCACGGTGAACCCCTGGAAGAATGGTAGACAGTTGGTGTGGGACTACACTTGCGTTTCAACTTTAGCCAATACCTATGTTGACTTCAGTGCTACTCAAGCAGGAGGAGCTGCCAATCACCGGGAAGCGGCCAAGTCACGTAAATACAGAGACCTTGAGCACCACTACAATTTTGTCCCCATTGCCTCAGAGACACTTGGTGCCTGGGGTAAAAGTGCTGCTAGCTTTTTGAAGGAGTTGGGGTCTAAGCTAATCGAAACAACTAGAGACCCTAGAGCTGCCAGTTTTCTTTTTCAGCGCCTTAGTGTGGCAATCCAGAGAGGAAATGCTCACTGCATCCATGGTTCCTGCCCGCCATCTGAGGAGCTGGAGGAGCTATTCAACTTGTGACAAGCAGCCTTGTACCCTGCATGTAATCAATATTGTAACTTTTTTGTGTAATGACATTTTCAAATAAAGTTAGATAAATATACACACATACCAAAAGAATAGGGGTGGTAGGAGAAGAAAATATCAAAGTGTTCAGTGAGGATCCACAAGGTCTTCTCTGAGTACTCTTTATTTTCTTCTCCGAGGCTATGGGTCCCTACACTTGCACCAGAGGTGGTACCCCTTCTTTATATAAATTATATATATATATATATATATATATATATATATATATATATATATATATATATATATATATATATATATATATGTCGTACCTAGTAGCCAGAACGCACTTCTCGGCCTACTATGCAATTCCCGATTTGCCTAATAAGCCAAGTTTTCATGAATAAATGTTTTTCGACTACCTAACCCACCTAACCAAGCCTAACCTAACTTTTTCGGCTACCTAACCTAACCTAACCTATAAAGATAGGTTAGGTTAGGTTAGGTAGGGTTGGTTAGGTTCGGTCATATATCTACGTTAATTTTAACTCCAATAAAAAAAATTGACCTCATTCATAATGAAATGGGTAGCTTTATCATTTCATAAGAAAAAAATTAGAGAAAATATATTAATTCAGGAAAACTTGGCTTATTAGGCAAATCGGGCCTTGCATAGCAGGTCGAGTACGACGTTCTGGCTACTAGGTACAACACACACATATGTATATATATATATATATATATATATATATATATATATATATATATATATATATATATATATATATATATATATATATATATATATATATATATATATATATATATATATATATATATATATATATATATATATATATATATATATATATATATATATATATATATATATATATATATATATATATATATATATATATTTATATATATATATATATATATATATATATATATAATATATATATATATTGTGACGATAATCTCTTATCAGAGATTTAGCCTGCCATTTCTGCGAATCACTCCTGTCCTCATCAACGTACATGATACGTTTTGTAGTGGCTAAACGTATTATAAGCTCGCCACACGTACCAGCAACTCCCTCCTTCCCCCCCACTGCTGCACCTGGTCGACGCGCCGAACCCTGCAACGGCCTAACTAGCGACTGCGACCATCCAGCTTCCTCATTGGCCGCCAACCAACACTCCACTCCGGCTCTCCGCCAATCACAAGACCTCACCAGTTATTGTTGGAGTCCCTTACGTTTCTGCCAGCCAGAATATTGTGTGCTCGCAAGCTGTGAATC